>JAEIFT010000623.1:0-136021 GCA_018904225.1 Lordiphosa mommai | reverse complement strand
CTAACCATAAGTTGATGGGTTTATGAAGCCTATTTAATAGTTAACATGTCAATGCAACTGAGAAAAATCAAACACGCGGTAAGTAAAGCCAAAAAGAGTGGAAAATTGCCTCTGAAGTCAAGTTTTCTATATTTATAGCGTTTTTGTCAAACTAAATCATCTGCTACAAGCCAGTGGATTGGTCTGATATTTTTGCAACCACATTATCATATAGTTTAACACATATGCGGTAATTATGCCAATTTTTGCTGAATTTATGACAGGTACATTGGCAACGTTGAAGACCTTTTTTAACCGAAAATCAACGTTTCATTTTATGGGAGGACAACTAGATTCCAACCCAAAATTTTTATAGTAATTATCAAAAAGGCTACTTGATCTAACATTGGCTTAAGTAAATTTGTATCCAAATGTGGACTAATAACATTCATGAGATGCAACGTTAAGATAGTGAAAGTAAGTAAATTTGTTTTTATGATGCCAAAAAAGATTATTCAATTTTAAATACGCTTACAGTGGTTTGAACAGTTTAAATGCTTTGTTACGCTGTACTGCAAACTTGGACTACCACTGCTGTTTTTGTTCTAAAATCCCTCTTTTGGCTTTTGGGGTTCTGCATATATAATTCAAAGTTTGTTTCAAGTAAATGAAAAGCTTTAGGCCCATTAACATCCATATAGAAATGAAAAAAAGAATTTTTAAGGACTATGTGCAACCCAGACTTTGAAATGATGATAACATATTTTAATTAAGCTGAGAATAATTTTCACTCCTCTTATTTTTCGATGCTCGTTTTCTTCTCTTTTTTAAAATAGATTTTTATTTTAAAATCAATTATAATTTTTGTTTTTCCTTCTAAGAGTCTATAACATCATTGAATAAATTTCTTATTTGAGGACAATCGAAAATACCTTACATTTATTTTAGGTGATATAATTTAACTTAACTTTTTATATTCCGTCATGCTTCAAACCAGCAAAAACTTAACCAAGCATTCCATGAATGTTATAAGTCTACATTTGAATAAATATTTACTTAAGCCAATGTTATATCAAGTAGCCTTTTGATTATTCCTATAAAAATTTTGGGGTTGGAATCTAGTTGTCACTCCCATAAAATTAAATGTTAATTTTCGGTTAAAAAGGCTCTTACGTTGCCAATTTACCTGTCATAAATTTAACAAAATTGCCATAATTAGTGCATATGTTAAACTATATGATTATGTGGTTGCAAAAATATCCAACCAATGTACTGGCTTGTAGTAGATGATTTAGTTTGACAAAAACGCTATAAATATAGAAAAAACTTGACTCAGAGGCAATTTTCCACTCCTTTGGCTTTACTTTTACCGCGTGTTTGATTTTCTCAGTTGCATTGACATGTTTACTATAAAATCGGCTTCATAAACCATAAACTTAAATTGGACAGCCAAGGGGCATCATCATCAGTACGGACAAAAAATTAAAAGAAACATTATGCGTATTTTCTTAAGAGTCTTGTTAATCTCATTACTGGCAGTTATCAGTCTGCAAAAGCCAGTTGACGATGCCACAGAGTCAATTGATGAGCTAAAAGAAATGGTGGAAACAACTACCCAGTTGAATTCCATTGAGATTGACAAAGGTAAACTAATAATCTCTCTCTCTCATTCTCTGATTTAAAAATTCCATTCCATTTGCCAGCTAATATGGACGACTTGAATGCCAAATTGCTAAATATGAAACGCCAAGTGGCCGCCTTCAAATCAAAATCCCAGGCAGATTCAGCAAAAGTTCAGGAACTGAAGGATCTTTTGGTGGCCTATGAAGCTCAGATTGATGCCAATGCATCCACCTTACGAAAGCAGGAGGAGACAATCAATAACTTGAACTCATCAGTAAACTCTTTGAAGGCAGTTTTCATGGAAAAGGATTTGGTTATATCGAATTTACAACTAAAGTCGCTGGACAATGAAGTGAAACTGCAGGATAATGAAGTTCAACTTTCTGATTACCGAGAAAAACTTAAGACCTCCCAAGCATCCAGTTGTTTGCCCTTCGGCAATTCCACGGCCATTCACTTGTTACACGTTCCCGGTGGAGAACCTTTCTTTGCTCCCTGCGAATCACGCTTGAAGGAAGGACAAGGCTGGACAGTTATTCAACGACGATTGGATGGTAGTGTGGATTTTTACCGAAATTGGAATGAATATCGTCAAGGATTTGGTGATTTATCAGGAGAGTTTTTCATTGGCTTGGACAAGTTGCACCGAATGACCTCCAACGAACCGCATGAACTTCTAATCTATACACGGGGCTTTGGCCTGGGGTCGGCCACTAACTATGTTAATTTTGATCGCTTTCTTATTGGAAGCGAGGAGGAAAAATACGAATTGAAAGTGTTAGAGATAAATAATTATAATGATCGTTATAATTATCAAAGCTTGACAAAAAATGTGGGCATGAAGTTTACCACTTATGATCAGGACAATGACAACTTCTGGTGGACGAATTGTGCCAAGGTAATGCATGGTGCCTGGTGGTTTAACGAGTGCGCAACCGAGAATCAGTAAGTATAACGTTTTTGAAATACTTATTTTTTTTAGATATTTTTTTATTTATAGTTTCGCCCATCTAAATGGACAACATATTGCAAGTGGTCCCAAGGCTATTTATTTGTATAATCTGAATAATCCTTTGGCGTATGTGCAAATGATGATTCGACCAGTATCACATTAAATGTGATTTAAAATATTCACAAAGTAAATTTATCGAATATATGTATAATATATATAAATGTTAACTATGGCATTATATAATCAAATAAAAACAATTGTAAAATATCTGAAAAGGCGATTGAAACATTCGTCATGCAACATTTCGTAACCATGTCTCGTTTCAGATTAATCGAACCTCCACACATTTTAGTTTGTGTGCTCGGGCTGTCATCCAGTCATAGTTAAAAATATCTAAAATCCAGAATTAATTTACAAAAATTATATTCAAGGGTTTCTCGGAAATATCGAGAGATTTTGTCCTTGGTTGATTTGACAAACCCATTGGGATCACATCACTTCGACAAAGACCTTCATTTTCTCATTTGAAAATCGAGTTTGAATGTTAATATCTATGATAATAGTCTATATTATCAAATAGGGTTACGTTATGTTTTATTTTTAATATAATCTAGCTATATTCCGAGCGCTGCTCAGTGTATATATATATATATTTTTATACCCTTGCAGAGAGTATATTAAAATTGTCACGATGTTTGTAAGGCAGTAAAGGAAGCATTTCCGACCACATAAAGTATATATATTCTTGATCTGCATGACGAGCTGACTATATCAGTTTTGGCTATCTTGACCAAACTCAAAAAAAAATACGCTGCACATTTGTTATGGAACGATCGGTCCTAAAACTAGTTCTAATGAGAAAAACTTTTTTGTTTTCCATCGTAGCGTCACCAATCGTAGTATATATTAATTTTATATGATTCCACACAATTCTGGAAAAATTTATCAAAATCGGATGACTATAGCATATAGCTGCCATATAAACGGTCGGTCAAAAAACTAGTTTTAGTGAGAAAAACTTTTTTGTTTTCGATTGTAGCATCACCAATCTTGGTATATATTAGTTTTATATGCTTTCACACAATTCTGGAAAAATTTATCAAAATCGGATGACTACAGCATATAGCTGCCATATAAACGGTCGGTCAAAAAACTAGTTTTAGTGAGAAAAACTTTATCAATGGTAGCTTCTCTCAAAAACTGTAAGGGTATTTAAAACTTCGGCGTAGATGTTAGCCTTCTATTGCTTTAAACACAAGTAATTGCTTTTAGAATTGATATGGTAGATTCATTATAAATTTTTTTATGATAAACCACTTTGGAATTTTTAGAAATTAGCTTCTAGCAAACTGTTAGGTAAACACTTATCCAAGATAAACAATAAATCCATTTAAAACAAAAAAAAAAAGTTTGACAATTTAATTGGCATTTATTCTAAAAAAAAAAATTGTGTAATACAAAATGTGTATGTTTGTATATAATTTATAAAAAATGAATTATTTGTTTCTTTTTCTGGTTATTGAGTCACAGTAATTTGGAAATTTTGACCTGGTGTATAAAATTTATATAAAAAAAAAAAAAAAAACTGAAGATTCGTTAGATTGTTTGAAATTTTGACAAGTGTATATTTTTATCATTTAATTAAGGCCAAATGTTGTCTCATTAAAAAATAAAGAGACAAATTGAAAAGAATTTGGTCATTTGTATAAAAACCAAAAATAATTAAATGATTTAAAATTTAATTTGGATATTTGTATTTACTTGTTAGACGGTGAAGGAGGTTCTTTGCCAGCAGTTGAAGCGGCTCCTCCGTTACCGGTACCAAAGATGCCACGCGGAGGGCGTGGCAATTGTTGCTGCTGCTGTTGCTGCTGTTGTTGCTGATGCAACTGCTGCAGTTGCAATTGACGCAGCTGAACTTGCTGTTGTAGTTCTATATTAGCATAGAGAATGGCAGCTGCTGCAGCAGCATTGGAATTGGTTTGTTGTTGTTGTTGTTGCTGCTGCTGCTGATGTTGCTGCTGTTGCTGCTGCTGCTGTGCTGCCGACTGCTGCAGATGGGCCGCCGTCTGATTCGAACGTATATTGCGAGCCATCAACTGTTGATATAGTTGAGATAGGGTTATCTCATTGGTATTGGCTGGACAATTCATTGCCTGTTGTGGCAACGGAGTTGGCGGTGCCTGGAGCTGTTGTTGCAGTTGTAGCTGCTGTGGTGGTTGTTGGCTCAAAATTTTTTGATAGAGTTGCGACAAAGCCACTTCATTCATATGAGTATTGACTGGGTTACGAGTGGAGGAGACAGTCTCGGCTCCGGCGGTCTGACGCTGCTGCTGATGATGAGATTGCATGCTAAAACCGCCTGCTCCACCTCCTCCTCCTCCTGCTCCTGCTCCTGCTGCAGCAGCTGAAGTGGATGCCTGTTATAAATTGTGTAAGGAAATGTGTAATTATTTGTTTTAATGCTCAGAAAAAATATATAAATTTTTAAAGTTGCGCCAAACTCAATCGACCAAATATAAATAAAATAGATGTAAAGGAATTTTCTATAGGACCATCCTAAGTCCCAAAATATGTTAACCTACTTTGAACAAAAATAGTTGCTCACAAAACTTTAATTATCAAATGGCCATAAAATAGCTTTATATATTTTAATTTAAACAATTTTGTACTTTCTAATGTTAAAACACATTGGAAATCACTTTTGGCTAGTCATTAAAAAGCATATTTAAATCGGGTATTCTTTTAAAACTGTGGCCCCTTGATCTGATATTTAAAGTATGAATAAAATGTCAAGTAGCGACTTGCAGTCTTGCTTGGGATTCGAGAAATTGAATTATGAAAATAAAAAATATTTTATAATTATGTGTTATGTGCGCCGCTGTTGGCATACCTGCTATTGAGAAATTCTGCAAGCAACATTGAATTTCGTGATTGTAAAAACTATTTATGTTGATTTTGTGAGGCAAGGTGTACTCACTTTCCTTACTAGCCACTGGTATGCCTTATGCCTTTCACCATAACTGATTAAATTGTGGAATAAGTGCCGTCAGCGAGGTGAGAGGGACTTTTAAATTTCCCACTGTAGTCAATTAGGTGGACAAGTTTACCTATCCTAGCCCCTGTTTGCTCGCTTTATAGTAGAAAAAATATATGTTACCAAAACTGTATAAAATGGTAGAATATTCCTCAACATTTTTTGATTACACTGCAAAAAAACAGCTAAAAATAAATAAAATGTATGTAGATTTCAAATATGACTTCCCATTTGAGTTAGGTACGAACGGCATTTTAAACCAAGGTTGCAAATCTCCAAATTTTTAAAGCAGGTTCGGTTTGGAGGTTTAAAGCTGTGAAAATCTTTGGATTCAGTTTGCGGACCAGTTCCTGGATCCTCTGAATTCAATGCTTTGGTAACGAACCGAACCGGTTCTTAGGCGTTCGGTTTTGGACCTTGAGTAAAGAAACGACCGACAAAACTGATTTACTTTGTTTGAAAGTGCTCTCCAAATGATATGTACCACAATGTTTATAAGTAGGATATATCACTTGAGCAAAAATATGCGTATGAATGTAAAGTATGTAACTCAGATAATTCCCATATGTATTACTTTTTGTTTATCACTAAAATGGAATGGGATCAAACCCAACTGTTTTTTAAACAGAACTTGCCAAAGTTTAAATATCCTTACAGTTTGATTAACTTTTCATTTCCAACCTCTATCCCTCTCTCACTCCCAATCAATGAAATAGACTCAATGTTTTTCTCCCTCTTTTATGCAGTAAGATATGGGCAGACGGCCTGCATAAATTTAACAGTTATTTTTTAATACTACTTTGCTTTGCCCTAAGCCAAAAAATGAACTTTTAAGGCAAATCACTTGAATAGACTCACAGGCAATAATTTTAGTTTCTGATAAGCAGTACATGGTAATAGGAGTAGGAGTAGGACCTAAAAAACAAGAAAAAAGAGCCTAATTAGTCGCGGCCTGTTTCTTGAATACAGTATCGCTCCGGGATCTTCTTTGGAAAACCAGAAAACGACGAAGCCCGTAAAATAACCCGACCCGCTATCGATTACAGTGACCAAACCGGGCTTTAAAAACTCCGCCCACCTCTTAAATTTGGGATTTTACCGGGTGATAAGAAACGCTAAGCATCTGAAGATCGAGCATCTTAGTGAGCGGTGGTGGTATGCTCACTAACGTTCTTAAGAATGCTTGCTCTGTTTTTGCTCAAAGTCACTTGACATGAAAGACCAATTGGTACCAAATCAGGGTGTCAAACCGAAACCCGAACCGGAACCGTATGCCGAAAAGAACCGATTAAAACTCAGAATCAGAACCGTAACCGGAGCCGTTATTATTTAAACTGAAACTCTTATTATGGCTCATTCGTTGTACAATTTCATTAAATGCCAACCGCGTTCAGAGAACTACAAAAGGCATTTCCACACTTTTTCAACATTTTTATGCCATTACCTTGGACATTTCAACAAGATAATGCTTGAGAAAAATCCCGCAGATTCCAAAACTAGCTGCGGGATCGGAAAAAGATCGAATTTATCGAATGAGTAGTAAATTTAAGAACTTGACGGGAATTGGTATCAAATTTGGTATCGGCTGGAGGAAATTTCAAATTTGTAATAAATTGTTTAATGGGGACCAAAATGGGATCATATATTTTCTTTTTGGTTACCAATTCGTATGACGATCTTTACTAAGGGCCGACTTCTAATCTTCTACATAGCACTATTTGTCTCAGAAACTTACAAATAACAGATAGAAATATGTGTTTATTTGTCACATAGCAGCTATCTAGAAGATGAAAAATCGGCCATAAGAATATTACGAAAAAAAAAAAATTAATGAAAAACTGTTCCTTACACTATTATTCCCACATTATGCAAAGGTAACCCTCGTATCTATGGTTAAAACCAAAGATGTGCACGGGACGGGTTTTTCGTACTGCCTATCGGGACCCGAAGCTGCCATCGCGTCCATCTCTAGCTAAAACTCTTTATTATTAACTTACGTTCGCATAGTTGGAACATCCGGCTGCTCCTGCAGTGGCCTGTCCTTGTCTACGCTCATAAAGCGCAGATGATCTAGCTGGACGATTGAATCCAGGTGGCGCATTACTAGAACTCCCTGCCGACATCATATTGCCACTCTCCGATAAACCAGAGAAGCAACTCGATAAGTCCTGCGGAAAATCAAGAAAATCATCGCCAAAAAGCGCATAATTTTCGGCAGCTCTAAAATGATTGATGCTGCCATTCTCCGGCTGACCAGTTGTGTCGCCATAGAGAGCACGTTCCACTTCATTCAAATAAGTGTTGGCGGCATCACTGGTCGACGAGGATGACGACTCCTTGGCTTCACCTCCGCCTGTGGACATTTTGGTTGCGTCTTCTTTGGTTTCACTTACGCTGAGGGACAAATCACTGGGTGTGGCACGCCAAATCTTATGGGCCAACTGATCGGGTATACAAGCTGTGAAAAAAAATAGCTCATTAATGTGACCTGGAAATGACTTTAATGTGGTCTCAGACCCTGGGCAATGGCAGCTGTTGTGGTCTCTTTAACTTTATCCAAAGACATTTTACTGTTTTTCTCGCACATTGAATTTTGTGATTTTTTTTTTTTGTAAATTGAAATTTCTTTGAAGGATTACTCGAGTGGGAACAACCAAACGTTTACAGTTTAACAAACTTACTGAAATGAGTTGTCGCAGCTCAGTCTAGGGAGCGTAATATGATAGCCCTATGTTTATAAACAAATGGCAGTCAAATAAACTTTTTTTTTATATTTATTTAGGCAACTTTTTTCCAGACACGAGCACGTGCATAATTTGTAGTCACTTTGTCTCTCGATGGGCAGCACTGTACGCAATTGACTCTTGACTAAGAACATTTTCTAAATATTGCTGTTCAACTACTCACCTTTAATATTAAAGCACAAATTTTTGTTTTTGTATTTTTAATAACAATTTAAGTAGACTTTATTTTAACAATCTTTGCAATGCTCGCACACAGTAGACCAACCGGCACCGGAACCAAATTCAAAGTGGCAGACCTTGTGGCGACGACTGAACAGCAGGTTAAGTGTACTATAGCTAGCTCGCTCTCGCCTATGCAGTTGTTGGCGTATTCTCCTCAGTTTCTACAATGGCATAACAAAAGCCAGCGCCAGCCCCGGCCAACTTAACAAATCCCGGCAGTTTCAATAATGTAGGGCTGCATCTGCAAATTAATCGAATATATAAAATTTATCAAATTTAAATTGAAAGCCAAATGGAATGCTCTTTGGAATGTTGAATGAAGTCAGATTAAAAAAATAAGAGTTTAAAATTCGTTTAAGCTTGCGAGGTCTGTTTAAAAAGTATTGCGAATTTTAAAATTCCGCGGGCTACGTACAGTTGTGCAAAAAATAATTGGACGACTATGAGACTTTGCCTAATTGATCAAAAAACAAACAATTATTGTTGCGGTTTGTTTAAGTTTTGATGTTTTAAATATTGTTTAGTAATTCCCCCCAATTGAAAAAAGGTAGGACTGTACCTCAATATTTTTTTTTTTTTGTGGATAAAGGGCTGCAAACCAGTTTTTAACCGACTTGAACCGAACCTTATACCAAACCTTGTACCGAAACTCTTTTAAAAAAAATTAGTTGAACCAAAACCTGTTCCGAACCAAAAATTTTCGGTTCAACAAGCGCTACAAGTCTTAGGTAATCGAAGTTTTACCACCCTTAAATGTATTTTGAACAGGGTGTTAAACCGAAACCCGATCCGGAACCGTATACCGAAAAAATCCGATTGAAACTCAGAACCAGAACCGGAACCGCTATTATTTATTTGAGAACCGGTATTTCGGAACCTTTATTTTTGGAACCGAAATGACCGAAAAGAACCGAAACATTGTACCGGTACAGTTTCGGTTCTAAGTATTGCTTCAATCAGGGATTTCCTCAGGTAAAGGGACCATCTGGTAATTACTGAAATATTCAATAAAAATAAAAATTTCATCTTATTTCTTTGCATCTATTTTGGTTCAATAATTTCCAAATATTTTTAATTTATCCTTAATTTTTGCATTTAAAAAGGAAACGAATTAATAATTGGACCAAATGGGCTTAACCTAACAGCAGGGTTAAATTGTAATCGGTAACGTTATCTAAACGTTTCACATTCCATCATTCCATCTGGGGTACAGTTTATTATGTTTAATTTCATTCTTTATAGCTACTTTCTGTTCTGTAGGTTGCTAACCGTTCTATTATATCTTCGGTTATACCGGTACATACCGGTACGTACCGATATACCGAAATAAAAACCAAGGTACCAATACGGAAACGAATATCAAAATAAACTAGAACCTAAACAGAACCTTTTACCGAAACATTAGTTTGGTACGTACCAGAACCGGAACCGGATCCGAAATTCGATTCGGTTTGATTCCCTGATTTTGAATGATCAAAGAAGTAGAATCGACCAAGAAATATTCAAAGAGGTGCTACTTATAAATTAAAATTGCAAATGAATGACATCATAAGATAACGTCATGGAAAAAAATTATTATATTATTTAGCAGAGTTTCTTTGATGAAAAGTAATCAATAGGAATGAGGGAATAGGGACACAAAGAAGAATCAAAAGGAAAGTAAATCAATACCAAGGGTGGTGTAAAACGCTGTATAATTCAAAAAAATTATATCGAATGGAAAATATTCTTTAGAAAAGGTAAACGATTGGTTGGGTATTCAAGTAGAAAGATACGAAACTCCATAAACTACAAAGCTAAGACTGAAACAAGTGGCTTAGTTTCACATCAAAAGGTTGATTCGCGTGGGTATGTAGGATCACTTTAAGGCTGCAACTGAGCACAAAATGGTGCTTAATATAACTACGTCATTGCATAGAGTTGGCACATGTCTCAGAGAACATAATTTAAAAGACTGCAGCGCAAGAAAATACCTTCTCTTAAAAGCGAGACATATAAGTAAGCTCATGAAGTTCGCAAAGGATCATTTAAATTGGTCAGCCCAAAAATGTTGGAATTTTTTAGGGAAAGATGAGAGTAAAGTTGTTATGTTTGGTGGAAAAGGCTCTCATTCTCCCAAATACACTGCAAGACCATTAAAACTGGGGTCTCATGTATAATTGTGTGGGGTTGTTTTTCTTACAAGTTGCATGAGTTAAAAAGAAGACTCCGTGCAAAAAATTGAGGAACTAGTTTGCTTAAAAACTGCCAGAAGGACAAAGCTCAGTCGACTCAGCTCGTCGTCCGGATCAAGAATATATATAGTTTATGGGGTTGAAAATAAATATTTCTTTGCATTGCAAACTTCTGGTCAAAATTAATATAGACTTTTAGCAAGTGTATAAAAATGTAACCTTAATGTACAATTTCATGCTTATATAATCTGAACAGTATATAAAATACAAATCCATATTTTTTTTAATCACTTCAGTCTCTCCAGTGTGCAGCAACAAATGGACATTTCAACATCTTCTTATCAAGCACTTTGTGGTGCATCTTCCCAATGGAATAATCAAGCTCAACAATGTTTTCCCATCGCCGCAGGAGCGCAAACATGTGATCCAGATCATGATTGGAATTTTATTTTGAAGAAATGTATTGCCCGTTGCGGCCCAACTGCAAAATGGAATCGTTTGGTGAACAAATGTGAGCCCACTCAGATATGTGATCCCTATCACAAATGGAATTCACTTGAAAGGAAATGTGTGGCAGATCGTGATTCACTTGGTAGACCCGTTTACGATTCATTTGCCACTATTTTTATAAACTGTGCGACTCCCTTGATTTTTAAAGGAAGGTGTAAGATTTAATGGTAAATTTGTTATGACTTGCTCTAAAAACATTAATAAAAAATAAACAAATTCTTAAATTGTTATAATCGGGAGGTGCCACAGAAAACTCTTCTAACGATTTTCAAAGCTTATACGCAAACCGACCAAAGCGAATGCGCAAACCAACCTCTGTTAGCATTGACACAAAAAATGTATTTAGGGTTGCCAAGATAAGATTAATAATAGAAAAAGATTTGAATTTATACTGAAACTTACATCATTAAAAACGTAAAATATTTTGCCAACTCATGTCAAAACATCAAAAGAAATTATGAATATAAATTGCTATAAATTATTTGCGAGAGACGGAACCCTATTATTTCAGTTAGACCATAATTTTTTGAGAGATGGAAGATAAACGGGATTTACACAATGAAGCAAACTTCATGAAGTTTTCCGAAAAGCATTTGCTTGTAGGAAAGAGGTGTGTTTGGGGTATATACTGGAATTTCCAATCAAAATAACAATTTCTTCTAATTCTTTTGTATCTATTTCGGTTCAATTCTTTACAAATATTATTAATTTATTCATTATTCAACACAGCTAATGTAAAAAACTATTGAGGGATTTTCATTATTTGGCGATTACAAAAGATACGAACCAATAACTGTACCAAATGGGTTGGACCTAACAGCAGGGATAAATTGTGATCGGTAAGGTTCACTGCATTCTGTTGAGTAAGTAGCTACCACTCTCATTTAAGGAATTTTTAAATTATACCGGTTCATACCGGTACTTACTGGTATACCGGTACCCATACGGAACCGAATACCGAAATAAAAGAGTACTTTAATAGAACCTTTTACCGAAACTTATGTTTCGTTACGAAGCAAAACCGGCATTGGAAGCGAACTACGATTCGGTTTGATTATACGGACCTGCAAAGTAAGTAATTTCACGTCAAGGTGGAACGTAATTTCAATGTGACCAGATTTAAAAAGAAATAACAACAAACCTTGAATTTCGTTGTATTTTTTAATTACCGCGCGTTGGTCACGAGACCGCTCTCTGTTATTATACAATGGCGATCCCTTTGTAATAACGCGTGAAATTAATTTTATAATAATTTTAAAGCGTGAAAATTTCGAAGCCAAGTTTTGCCGTTTTTAAACGACATATTTTTAAACCGTTTGAAAAGAAGGAAATTTTTGCATATTTCGTTTTCAAATGGCATCTACCGCTAATCATTTAAAGACGACATAAAAGGGGAATAAGAGATGGGAAGGCCTGGGTACAGTGGGGCCCGAATTAAATTGGTTAAATATTTTAAAATCCTTAGGAAAAAAAAATTTCAGCTTACACATTCTCCGTATCATTGTTGCCACAATTGCCATGCTCGTTCCAGCCCCAGGTATACACCTGACCCGCTGTGGTACGCAATAAACCATGCTCTGCTCCCATATGAAGACGTGCCGGACTCTGACCCTCTTCCAGTTTTAACTGAATTGGCTGTGGTATAGCCTGCTGTTCACTAAACGCTCCTATGCCCAATTGTCCATAGCAATTGCGACCCCAAGTTAAAATGCTATTATTTCTCAATATAGCTGCATTATGAGTCCAACCCACGGCCAATTGACGCACATCATGTTCAAAGAGAAAGGCATTGGATTGTCCGAATTTGTTATCACCCAGGGATAAAATACGCTTGGTGCCCGCTTCTTTAGTGCTCGAATCCGCACACTTAATCAGCATATGATTCTGTCCACTCGATAGCGATATAATGCGCAGCTCTTGGGGATTATGTGCCAGAATTTTCATGGTACTGCAACGATGCAGGCAAGTGGAGGTAATATCCAGCTCCATGGGTGGTGGATCCATTATGCGCAAACGGCCAAACACATAGATCTTATTGTCCCCCGTGAGCACGGCACAGTGTCGCAGACCAAAGCTGATATGCTGGGCCGGCTCCTCGCGTGGCAGAAGCACCGTCATGGGTCGACGTACGGCCATAAAACCACGTTGACATATGCCCAACTGTTGAAAGGCATTTGAACCCCAGACATATAGCTTTTTGGTGACCGTAATGGCTCCGGAGATGTCCCAGCCACAGCTGATAGTCTCCAAGGGTACTTCCTATTAAATAAAAGGGATTGGTTAAGTGTTTACTTGCAATCAGAAGGGGAAATCTTACCTGAAAAAACTCGGTGGGTATCATACGAAACTCACTGTGACATTCCTCCGTGGAGTCCAGGCCCAACTGGCCACGATTATTCCAGCCGCAGGCATGCACTCGTCCATTATTATCCAAAACTAAGACATGACCACCTCCACCTCGTATACAACGTACAAATTGGGGGGCAAATGACAATTTGGACACACGCTGCGGTGTCATACAAAGTTCCGACTCATAGCCAAGGGCAAGTTGACCATGAGAATTGGCTCCC
This sequence comes from Lordiphosa mommai, assembly GCA_018904225.1. Lineage (NCBI taxonomy): Eukaryota > Metazoa > Arthropoda > Insecta > Diptera > Drosophilidae > Lordiphosa > Lordiphosa mommai. The sequence continues at coordinate 122,210 of JAEIFT010000623.1, read as the reverse complement.
TGTGTGGAAAAAAAAAAAACAAAAACAAAACCAAAATTTGAAAGGAAATCACTCATTAATTTGCATTGCAAATTCTCAACATGGTGATATCTCCACCCTACCCACCCAGGTATACACCTCGGCCATTGTAGTAATTGCACTGGCCACCAGTTGCTTCAGCCCGTCAGCCAGTCACACTTTGATTTAATACTCTGCAGACACGCTAAATATATGGCTCCCACACTCGATTTTTGTAATCCTTCGCTTGGCCAATTCTGACGACGTCCTTTGTACGTCTTTTGCGTTACGCTGCTCATTTAAAACTGCGGTTCCTAACGCTGTTGCAAATAATTTTTATATTCTACGAATTTATTTTAGTTGCATTAGAGATGCGCAATTGCGGCTCAGCTGTGAGTGTTTCACTGTGATTTCACCAAATATCGTGACAGGCAGTAACAGTAGATGTACAGCTGTTAAGCTGTTAACAGTAGTGACAGTGTGTAACGAAATTTAATAATTATTTATTTAAAAAAAAACAAAATTTTAATTTTTATTTTAACCATTAAACTAAAAGTCAAATAATAATACGGTATTACAAGGTTTACAGCCAAAGAAGATAACAAATGTATGTTTGGCGCTTAATTCAAATCAGTTGTCCATTTACTCCCAAATTCTTTTGTAGATGATTTACCAATAGAGAAAATCGATAGAATTTTTTTCTATTTTCCCAAACTAACCCACAAATGGCTTCTCTTCTGTGACCATTAAATGACCAAGCCAGAAAACAATTGTTATATTGGAGCTATTCGATATATAATATATAATTAATATAATATTGTGTTAACCATTAAAATCAAAAAAGTTTTTCTGACTTTTCTCAAAGTAAACAGAATAAAGTGGAAGGCATACATTTCTGAATTTATCTGGCCTATTCGACAGAGCACATATCAATGCTTCAGTAAAAACTCAAACGTGCAATAATCGATCATGCGAAAGGGTCAAAATTAAAAAGCAGCCTGTATCTTCTCCAAATAAACTGGTACAAATGCAAAAAAAATTCATATAATTAGAATAGATGTTGGGCTATATGCTGAAATGGATAAAATAGAAATCCAACAACCGTTCTAGCTTAAGGGAAATGATTTATTTTGTAAAAATAGCCATAAATCAAGAAACGTCTGACTTCAGAGACCAATTTGGACCCTTTTAAATGATCGAATATTGTGCATTGGATTTTTTACAGAAGCATTAATATGTGCTCTGTCGAATAGGCCAGATAAATGCAGAAATTTATTCCTATTGTGACCACAAGAAATTTGTAAGGTAATGTAAAAATGTACTAGAAATCCATTATTCCGCCATATCTTGGAAACAAGAGCTGATGGAATAAGACCGAGGATGCAGTTTTGTTCAGTGCACTCCATACTTATATAATCAGTTAAAGATAGGGCTGCACCAAAAACACTGTCGACCTCTGTAATTCGAAGAGGTACCTGGGAGAATTGAGTAATAAATGAAAAGAAAAGCATCAAAGAAGACCAAAAGACAAAACAAAAAAATTTGGACAACTTTGCGGAGGATGAAGAAGTTGCGCTGATCAAAGAGATAGAGATGCAACCCATTTAAAGGAATTTTGCCACTTTCCTCCTTTAGCCTTCCATTTTCAATTTTATAAACATTTATTCTAAAAACTCATTTGCCCGCTTATTTTTAAACACGCCACAGTTGACATAACTAGAGTGACCAGTGACTATTAACAGACTTTTGTTGTTGCCTGGTCACCCTACACTTTCAAAGGCCGCTTTTTGAATTATGAAACCATTCTCGCTGTGAGAATGTAATTGGTGTCCTAGTACTATCTTAAGAGAATAATAAAAATCACAGTGCCGCTCATCTGTATGCAGCCTTGCTCTTTCTTAGAGTTGCCAGATTGCTGGAAGCTGTGGCTTTATTGACATTTAGCATGATATACATCATGATGATCTGGCCGAATTGGAATATAAATCTGTCAATTAGAAGACCTACGTTATATAGCTGCTATGTCAGATTAACTTAGAATTGAAACTGGTATTTGTAAGGGCCGATTTTCATCTGACATATAGCTGCTATATGTCGGAAAGTTAGAAATTACGCCTATGTTGACTTAATTCCACAGCCATTAAAAAAATTGAATGTATGAGCAATATACGAATTTTCATCAAAAGTTTGCATTTTTAATGGTGTACAGAGTACAATACAATGAAAAATTAGCCTAGCACAATTTTAATAGCGTTGCAAAGAACTCAGAAGTTCAAAGTATAATATGTCAGAATTTCCAATTAAGACTAATAAGCTTATCCGATTATTCTAACCTAACGTTTTAAGCTTAAAAGCGAGTTTTTAATTTTTTGAAACCCGTTATCCGAGACCAAAACGTCGATTCCCAAGAAAATCAAAAAATTGTTACGTACCAAAACTGGAACCGAAATAAAATTCAGCAATTCATTTCATTGATAACCTTGTTCTGGTATCAGAAACGACTAAGCCCTATTTCCAACTCATTCATTTCTACCACTATCCTTTTAAGAATCATATTTATGATTGCATTCGCTAGTTTTATACGTCCCCTAAAGCCATAATAATTTTTCAAGGTGTTCACAAAAAAAGTTACAACCCACTCAAACAAGTTTGTAATGTATGTAATCGTGTTTATCATATTCACGCCAGAAAACACGGATAAGAAATCATATAGAACACAAAAACGTTACGTTAAATGGAACTAAACGACTTTGAAATGCTCTTATAAATTACTAGATTTTAATGTATAATTGCTTAATCTTCCATATATGTCTCTGCTGTTAGTTTCTTGCTTGATATATGTCTTCCCTGAAAGTTAATTGCTAGTTATTTAATTTCAGAAAAAAGAAAACGTGCGACTTAAACAAATTCAGCTACTTACCTCTGACTGCCTTCGCTTGCGTGTGGAGCTGCCATGTTCTTTGTTTGGGTACCGTATAAAGCGAAAATCATTAGTTTTCATTTGTGGCGTTTAGGGTGTGTGTGTGTGACTGTATTTGCAATGCAAATTCAGCCCCAAAGTGCATTTCTCACTTGTGCGCTGGCTAGTTTTCCTTTTCCATAATCGTCCTGCATGTTACCAAAACATTGAAGCATTTCTAATGTCCTGCTGTTAGCGCTAGTTGAGCATTTTTTGTGTGGCCTGCAGGTGATTTGATGGTAATTAAAATCAGTTGGCATGCCCTGTTGTTTTTATAGGCAGGGGTATGGCTGGGATGAGATCTATACTAAGATAAACTTTAAGTGAAATTATATTGTTTTTCTCAAAGGAAAACTAAATCCTAAATTTAATTAAAATTTTGTCATTGATGTATAAATTAAGTTGGCAGGCCTCTTTAAAAAAAATCACTCTTTTTGGCAGTTTACAGTTTGTATATATTTTTTTTAAGTATTTTTTTTACCCATTTACTAAGCACAGATATGCTCAAATTGTCGCTAACTGGAGTTGCCTTACAATTAAAACTTAATTAATATTGCATGCACTTTTAGCCTTCGCCCTGAACTTTCACTTTCTTTTTAATTACCATTTGATTACATATTGTATATGCGCTTTACGTGACTCCAATTTGGAATCAAGCAGGTAGAAAGATTATAATCTCTTTTCATAATCAACTGAGACATCAAAATGTTAGCAAAATGTTATTATGTTATTTTTTTAGGTCATTCATAACGCTTTTCCTGGCAGTGGGTACTAATTTTAGAGGCTTGTATATGAATAAAATTCGGATATTTCGATCCAAAATATTCCATTGAATTACGACCTGTTCAACTCAATCCCCTTTCATTTCGATTCCGACCTTATTTAAGTAAGAAATTTTTTTTTAAAATTTTTAGATCCGATGCATTCATATCTTTTTTTTTCTAGGTGCGCTAGATGAAAGTCCCATAACTTAAGTAATCAACAACCCAAATCAAAAGCCTTACAGCCTAAATATATTTAATATAGTTAAAGATCGGTCTTACTCACTTTAGTTTGAGATTGATTCAACGTCAAAGTAAACAATTTTTGTTTGGTATTTTTTTTCGGACTTTAAACTTATAAAACTCTGGAAAATTCGAAAAATAATGTAGACCCCATCTTTGTCATAATCATAAAACGGCATTAAATAGCCGTCGGTTAAGTCATAACTCATTAAAGTTTGTGGAAAACGGCCAAGTTATAGACCTTTATGACCTCCTAAAATTGAACACCAACCAGACAACATCTCTTTGGAATAAGGTTCGGTTCAAAAAATGACTTGAGTCACTTATATAGAAGCTTAAATGATTTTCTGTGTATTAAAATTGATTCAAGAAAGTTAGGTAAATACCGAGTAAGAGAAACTAAAAGCAAAAGTCAACTTGTGAAATTGCAATATTACGTATAAGGCAGAGACTAACTTTAAATTTAAAAGACCGGGCAATTTTAGAAACCCTGGAAGAGATCGTTATGAAGGAAAACAATATTCAATAAGGCTCATTTGAAATTTGATTGACACATAAAATAATTTAGTCAACAAATAAACAAAAATGAGGCTGTCGGAAATTACCAATTCTCCCGAATTTACAAAAAAAATATAGGGAAAATATTTTAATGATCTGAGAATCTTAGGATGCGAACCGAACCCTTCGACTTTACAATAGGTTCGAACCTCCGTAGAAAAACCTTCTGCAGAATTTTAGAGATTTTCAGCTTGGGTTATAAGCAAATAAAATAATTATACTGGGCAGCACCGGCCGCAACCGTGATGGGCAGCACTCACACAGAGCGACTTTACATTATCCCAATATCTTTAAAATGCTCTAGAACTAACTATCTTTGCAAGAACCCTTTCGTGTCCTCTGTTAATATTAAACAATCTTTATCGTGTGATTAGTTTCTATTCTTGATATTTTCGCGCATGTTACCCAAAAGCCTTTTGGTTTTTATTCAAGTTTTCACAAAAGTGTTGCCTACCTTGTAGGGCCCGCTTAGCGCATACGCCACATATTCACAAATTCACAAATACATTGCCTACTTTGTGGGGCACGAATTGCGCATACGCCACATATTCACAAATGTGTTGCTAACATTTTTTAAAGCCAACTTCCTTATTATTGCAATATTCAAATCTCTACCAGTCGGATCAGGCAACTCCGAATTTAAGTCTGAAATATAAAAAACTCTCACATTTCAGGAACACCAACATTTGGATTAGTTGTTTTTAGAAAGAACTGATTCCAAAAGCTCTAGCGATTTCCGGAACACATCGAATATAGGAAAACTGGCCTTGTGTGAGTTCTAAAAAAAGTCTACAAAATCGACTTTGAGAAAATTGTGAGTTAGTTAGAATAACAGACTGTTTCAAGATAACCATATCTCTCATCAGAGTCCGTCTTGCCGGTGTGGCTCAATGTCAGTTGCCCATTTTATTGTTCATTTTGAACTATCGTGACAAAAAATCGGTTTTTAACAACAATTTGTTGCATATATAAAAAAAAATGTTAAATGATACAGTTCATGCTTGAATTTTGAAACATTTTTAACATTGGCGGCCACTGTTATAATCTATCGACTATCGATACAAAATAGCTTAGTTCTCGAGCAGCTGCCTAGAGGGCGCTTTGCAAATCATCCCACAAATAAGGCGGCAAGTTTGAATTTGAATTTTTATTGTAAGATATATAAAAATAAAATTACATATAAATTATTAAAAATTATTTTTGTTGCACATATTAGGTCGCAGCTTTTTTTTTGAAGCAAAAATTCCATGGGTCAATAAATTAAGTAGTTGTGTTGTTCGAATATATTTTATTAAAAAAATGTTTTCTTTATGCATAAAAAAAAAAAACCAAAAACTGCGAGATCCGGTTAGGACGGAATAAAATTAAAAATTTGGGTGACACCACTTAAATATTTTATTTTTGCCTTTCCCTTATATTACGGCCTAATTGTACTTATTAAAAATATAAATCTTTATTTTCCGATCATTTCTTAACATGATGTAAAAATGCAATTGAATGTACCCAATTGTAATGATGCATCCACTGAAATATCACATAACATATCAACAAAATCAGCACATAAAAGACAAGCGAAGTACGAAACTCATAGGCACTCATGGAAACGTGCAATAGAACGGCCAGTAATATGCAAAAATGGAATACAATACCAGTTTCGGTCAATGCCGTAGCAATGATCTAAGTATAAAAAAGAAAAGAATTGATCATTTCTACAGTCTGCAAAATGCTTTCCCTTCTCACTTGTGTCCCATGATTATAGCAATTATGCAGCATTAGCATAGGAAAAGCTGTGAAAATTGTATAGGTTTCCATGCTCATGACCACACCAAAAGCAGCATCCAATAAATTCCGACGCATCAAATACAACATTATAATTACTTCACACAAAATATGCCCAATACTGAAAAACAACAGGGTTATTATGTCGGGCATGATATGGAAACGCATTCCCATATATTGCCAAGTCATATTATCAATCTCTTGAATCATATAGTTCATGGCCATCAAAGAGACAAATATGCCCGATAGGGCATATACTGGCATATAATCCGGTTGACGCAGCGAGTAAGTGGTGGCATAGACAAGCAGGCATAGAATCCAACAGCAGATGAGTAATATGGTCCACCAAACAGATCCCAATCTCAGGGGTATGCAAAGAAATGGAAATAAGCATAAACTTATACACATCACGCATTTATTCCAACCTCGTAGAGTACGATTTTTGGACAGCACCGGTATAAAGAGAGCGGCCAGAAAATAAGAGGGGAGCTGGTAAGAATTGAAGAAAAATTTTGAGATATTTAAAATAAAAGGAATTAGGCAATTAAAGTATGAGTTTATAGTTAAAGAATTTGTCGGACGAAATAGCTCGAAAATAGGGAAAAACCCGTACCTTATCTTTATATGTATAAAAGAGTTTGTACTTACTGACTGACTGATTCACTGATGCATTGGCCATCTACTTAGAGCCTAAACGGTAAGAGATAAAAAGCTGAAACTTTCACAGAAGTTTCCATATAAGTTGAAAGTGGGCACTAAGACAGGGTTTAGGAAAATTTGATCCCAAGGGGCGGAAAAGCATATATAGGGAAAATTCTGTTTATCATCTGAATAACTTCAAGTCCGGATTTAAAATAAAGTTAGGAAAATAATTGGATACGTTTTTTCAGATTTTTTAAAATTTGTAATGGTATAAACCAGGGATTAATCCCGAAACGAATAATGGTTCCGATACCGGTTCCGGTACGTACCAAAATAAGAATTTAGGTTAATGGTTCTATTTCGGTTTTCAGTTTATTTCGGTTTTCGGTTCCGAAACGGTCCTCAGATTTTTATTTCGGTATACCGGTACAAGTATAATTTTTTTGAACATTAAAAATGTTGTATTATTTTAAGATATCAAAAAAATTAATGGATGTAAAAGATCTAAAAAAAATTGTGTTCTAAGAATAAGCCACATAAAAAAGATGTTTTTTTAAATATACCGATTTCTAGCCTTTTTGTTTTTGGACGAACAATTTCGCTAAACGCTTCCAGAGGTATCCCTTCAGTCAAAGAAAAACAACCTAGAATTAATGAATTTTCTATTCTTTTGTCGCCCAGACAAACTCGCTTTAGGGCCATTTCTCATAAAGCTGAAAAAATATTTCTTAATAACGGTTCGAAATTATCCTCTCTAAAATCTGCCGTTTCTCCGTCAAAAATAGAGATCTTTAGCGATTTTTATAGATTTAAAGCCATACTATATGACTACTGTCCAATATAGCTCATAATACGCTGAGTATTTTATCAAAGGGATTGAAACATAAAATCTGCCTTGAAATTTATATTAAAGGGATTCCTGAAACTGATTTGCTTTTGATTTTGATTTGCTTTTGATTTCGTGAAACAGCTGTTCGCAGCTGCTCCATACAAAGGGAGCAGTGTGGCCGTCCAACTAACATAAAAGTGGCCGTATTGTCTGCATGTTTCATGGTCACACTGCTCGTTTTGTATGGAGCAGCTGCGAACAGCTGTTTCACGAAATCAAAAGCAAATCAGTTTCAGAAATCCCTCTATTATCATTTTTTTTTACATTTCTATATTTAAGGGAGGATTTTTTGAAGACTTAGAAATCTTTTACATTTAATAAGAGGCATTTATATTTTCCAAAGAAAAGTTTTTCTCTGCATCTTATGAATTTTAAAAGAGAATTTTTTTCTGGATATTTTTTGATCTCTGAAAAGAGAATTTTATTCGGCCCTCTGCTTCATATAAATAAACATCTGTTCAAAGGCGTTCTGATTTCAAGCTCTAAAAGTGTTTCTATTCATATAAACTAGTGACGAAAATTTTTTTATGTCTAAAAAAAAGCCTTTAAGGGCGAATTTCTAAAATGTAAGACTTCTTTCAGTGTGTATATATTGCTATTTTACTAGTTGAAATATATATTTGAAATAATTATAAGTCAATCAAATATAAAATAATAAATCGAAACAATACCGGTATTAGCGTTTCGGTATGGTTCCGGTTTTTTCGGTTCCTATTAAAACGGATAACGGTTTACGGTTCTCAAAAATATTTTAATATCGGTATTTCGGTTAACGGTTGCGGTTCCGGTAACGGTATTATTCCCTGGTTGAAAGTGGGCACTAAGGCGGGGTTTAGGAAAATTTCACCCCAAGGTGCGGAAAACCCACGGGAAAATTTTGTTACTCATCCGATTGACTTCAAATTCAGTTTGTAAGTAAAGTAAGCTAAATAATTGGACACGTATTTTCCCGATTTTGTAAAAACCTTTTAAAAGAGAAATGGCCGAAAAATTCTTAATGTTATAAACTTTTTTTCATCCGAAACCCACCAACAAAATCCTTATAACCTTGTGCTCATCCTTCATATTGGCATAACCATTGATTGTCTGCAGCCAAATGTGACGCTTTTTCAGTTGACGTTGTCTCTGATAGCTGCCAATTATCTCAGCATCACTGGAAATATCCGAAAATGTTTCCGATTCGATTTCGATTAAGTTACTTCTCTTCAACTGCTTCGTATTATAGGAGACCACAACCACCAGGAATAGGACCAAGAAGAAAACAACTAGAAATACCGAAACTCTAAACTTGAGCAAATATATATCTTGATTCTTCTGATCATATTGATGATATATATCATATTTCTCGTTTGTAATTAATGCCAAATAGCCTAAACCCACAAATATTAAAGCCATATTACCCCACCAGATGGCGCCATCTACACGATATCCATTGATACTTAGCAACAAAATGCCCACAATAAAATATCTCATTATATCTCCAATTATGCGAGAGAATTGTAAAGCACCCATATGCTCCTCCTCAGAGTAACAACTCAGCCAGGTGGTTAAATAGCTGGGCATAAAGAAACATAGTCCAAAGAAAACAAAACTAAAACCATATTTAGTCAGGGGCACCAACCTCATGAGCATCACATAATTTGGCATAAAGCTGAATTGAAGAATCAAAAAAAGATAGTGTTAGAAATAATACCAAAAAGCATACCCACAAATATTTGGTTAGCATATAGAGAATGCCACAATTGCCAAAAAATATGATTAATAATATTAAAGCATATAGAGAACTCCAAGGTAGTTGAAAGCCACATAAACCGATACTCAGATAATTTAGGTAATACACAAAAAATCCGCATATTGGTGTTTCTTTTACATATTGACAGACATGGAGAGTATTATTTAAAAACTCTTTATTCACGTGGCACCAACTCTAAAAGAGAGTGAGGGAAAGATTAAAAGAAAGCCTAGGAGGGATGAGAGCATGGTATTATAATATAAGGTACAGTCATCGCAAATTCACCATGCAAGCGGGGTGCCAATGAGCACTAACACATTGACAGCCGCTGCTTTTCACCACTCCATTGGTACCCCTATAAGAGGCAGCTGGCTTTACTGACCTCACCTTATATAATTACACCATGGATGAGGATATATTTTTAAAAACCTACCACATTCGTGAGTTCCAAAAAAGACATTGTATACCAAGTGAAATTTTACATTTTTTAAATTTTTAAAAAAATTGAATTGACAGGAATGTCAGCTGTAACTTTTTTTGCTAATGATTTTAGAGCAGCTTTGGTCAAGAGCAAGGTGAAGAAGTGAGAATGTATTGGTGTGCGTATTTAAAACGATGCAAAGCGGCTCTGACCTACTTCATTGAACGTTAACCAGCGACTGATTGGTTTTGCTAATTTTTTTCCCCTCTATTGGCGAAGGGCTTGGCATGCGTTCGGCTCGAGTCTGTGTGAATTGTAAGAACGTTATAAAACCGATTTCAAAATCGACAACAAGGGAAAGTTTAAAAGTGTGACCATATCCTGTTATATCAAAAAACGACATGATTTGTGTTACACTGATGCGAGTACTAAGAATGATAGAATTAGCAAAGTTCGTAAAAAAACACACATTTTTCTTTACACGGAAGGTAAAATATATACAAGCTGTAAAAAATAATTATTTTTCGACATGAAAATAAAAAAATTTTACATAAGGAAAAAATTTTTTTTTCATGTAATTAAAAGGAGCATTTTTGACACGACTTCCTTTTCTCTTTCCGCTCTTCCAGATGACCTTAAAATTTTTTTCGGCACAATACTTCATATGAATAGAAACACTTTTGAAAAGCTCTGAAAGCTTAATGCTTTTGAAAAGCTGTCTTATTTATATGAAGCATGAAAAAAATAATTTTTTCCATATGTAAAATTTTTATTTTCATGTCTTAAAATATTTATTTTTACATTAATGTTATTTATCATGGTGTAAAAATAATTTTTGTGGATTTCACGAAACCTGAAAGTTAGTTGAAAAACCATGAAGTGAAGTTACGATCGTTTGACGACAGCATATACAAGCTGGGAGGGTTGGAAAGATTTTTGTAATTAATATCGATAAGCTAGATCCATTAAGATCCACTTGGAATAGATATTATAATAACCTTTAGTCGTTTTTCAGCTTCTTTTGATGCAAAACCTATGTTATTATATCAATTTAATACTTTTCAATATCAAATGGATCAAAAAAGAAAGACTAATTATAAAATCCACCCCAACTGTATACCAAAAAAATACCCATTTGATCATTAAAAAAAAAAATACCCCCTAGATTACATAAGTTTATGTAACTAACATAAACAAGTGCAAGTATCTCTCTACATATTGTCAACAAAGTAATCTTGATGGATTCTAATGACCTCAACTCTTTTGTACACACTAATTTCAAGGTACAGATGAAAATGCATTTCCATCTTCAATTGCCTCAGGCAAATGGGTCAGCATCTTTGTGTCAAAAGTAAGGTTCATGAGCAATTGAATGTGATGTTCCACAAGTAAATTTTCTCGTTTCTTTATTTGCGGCATCGCAACGACTATAATTTTATTTTTGTGAAATTTGATGCGACACATTTGGCAAATTGGCGCTGATGCTTTAGATAGCTGAGAAGGGATGTCAACATTATTTTTTCTTGTTTTTGTTGCAAGAAAATCCGAGAGTTTGAGTGCGACTCAATTGGAGGCAATTGAATTATTACACGGCGACACTCATTCAATTTTCAACAAAAATGGGAGAACGAGGGGGAACGCAGATCTACATCTGCATGTTGGAATTTCAGTCACTGAAATGCTGACAAAAACAAATTGCATGATAAATAAATGTGATGTGACATTTGACGGGATTGAAAAGAACCCACAAATGCCCTACAGCTGTCGGTCACACGGTTGGTTTTTTACGCGACGGTGAAAATTATCTGTGCAACATAAATAAGCTCCAAGAAGTGTTCTATTTGATGGGTTTTTGCATCTGTAAAATTCGGTAATTGAAAACTTTTCAATCCCGTCGAATTTTGAGAAATACCTTTTTTTTTCTTTCTGCAAAAAACTGAGTGCTTTGTATAAATCAAGTACTAAACAGTGTCAATAGTAAGATAAGTATGAAGAAATTACAAAATACTTTAATCAAGTATGATTTTTTCAATCCCGGAAATACTTGATATTAAACCGTTTCTGGAATACATTAATTACATTTTTGGGCTATTCCCAAAGGATTTAAAAACCTTTTTCTTAGGACGAAATGGTCTTGAACCAATACCGATTTGTACTTAAAATAAAAAATAAAAATTTATAAAAATTTAATAAATTTTTATTTACTTAGAGGGAACAAAAAGTTCTTGATTTAAGACCACAAAATGCTAAGAAAAATCCCAATTCGTTCCTTGGCTTAAGCCCTTATAATACTCAAATCAATCATGATCCGTTCTTAAACCAAGAACTTGCATACTTACATATAGGACAAATTTTCTCAATTTAAGTCCAAAAAAATTTATGAAGCAATTCCAATACATTCTTAATTATACTTTTACTAGAATGGAAGTTTTTTTAAATCCATTTCAAAATTTAATGCAAAATGCTGTAATACTCATTTTGAAAGTTCGGAAATTCGGAAACATAATTTATATTAACCGTAAAACACTAAACAGAACCAAAACCACGGTTCAGATTGCTACAAGACCATAATATGAACCGAATCGGTGGTTTGAAATCTGTGTGCATCACAGAACCGAACCACTCTTTATTTCCATCCAGAATTTATTCCGTCTGGAAAATTACTAAATATTGTGAACCGAACCTCTTTTTTTTCAGAATAAGTGGTTCGGTTCGGGTTCAGGGTCGAGGGATAAAAATGTAGAAGGTTTGCTTTTTGGTCCAATACGGCCAATTCAAAAAACCCGAACCGAACCGGTTTGGTTTCGTACCGGTTTGCAGCCTTGCTTTAGAGTGGCCAAAACTTATGCAATTATAGTTATTAATCCAATTTTGGTAATCATCTCGCAACCATAATTCAAGTAACGTATATTTTAACCCTTAAAATTGAAATACTCTAAACATTTTCATTTTACATGCAATTCTTAGTTGAAATTTAACTGTTCAAATTATAATTGTGGTGAATGGTAACCTTTACAATTTCGAATAACGTTTTTATACCCGTTACTCGTAGAGTAAAAAGGGTATACTAAGTTCGTGCAAATGTATGTAACAGGCAGAAGGAAGCATTTCCGACCCCATAAAGTATATATATTCTTGATCAGCATCAATAGCCGAGTCGATAGAGACATGTCCGTCTGTCCGTCCGTCCGTCCGTCCGTCTGTATGATCACCTAGATCTCAGAGACTATGAGCTAGAGCTACCAAGTTTTTCAGTAGATTTGTATTGTCTGCACGCGGATCAAAGTTTGTTTCAAATTTTTTGCCACGCCCCTCCCCCCCCCGCAATTTGAAAAACCTCATTATCTCCCCACAATTTTGATGATACTAAATTTACTAATAAATAAAAAAAAAAATTAGATTGTTCGAACCTTCTGGACAATATATTTTTAATCATCATTACCTATCGATCCCGCCATACATAATTATCGATCAGATGAACGATAGAAGAGTTGCCGCCCCGCAATTTGAAAAATACCTCCATATCTCCCACAATTTTGAACATAGATTATTTTGAACCTCGTAGCCCTATATTTTAATAATTATTGCCTATCGATCATCATACGTCACTTCCCGATCTGATGGACGATAGAGGAAAAATTGCCGCCTCCGCGAATTTGAAAAAACCTCATATCTTCCACAATTTTAAAAATAGACTGTTCAAACCTTCTAGACATATATCTTAATCCTCATTACATATCGATCAGCCATACTTCAATTCCCGATCAGATGTACGGTAGTAAAGTTGCCACCCACGCAATTTGGAAAATACCTAATATCTCCCAGAATTTTGAAGATAGATTATTCCAACCCTCTAGACATATATTTTAATAATTCTTACCTATCGATCAGCCATACATCATTTCCTGATCCAGATGAGCTATAGTAGAGTTGCCTCCCCCCAAATTGGAAAAAAACTCATATCTCCCACAATTTGGACATGTTGATATCCTGAGTAACGGGTATATCGAAGTCGAGCAGGGCCGACTTTTACTTACGCTCTCGTTTTTTTTTAGGGCGCATTTATTTGCTGTTATTTCATATGTAGTGTCTTAAGTTAAGTTGTTTAAAAGTTATAGTGGTTTAAGTCTAAATACCATAAAAAATAACTAGATTATTTCAAGCGCGACTAACAGATTCTTTAAAAAATTATGTTAAACACCGTTTGGCAATTTTATTCATAATGTAGTTTTTTGAAAGAAATAAATTTTTAGATATTTTTATTCACATCTGATCTAGCAACCTTAGATAAATTTGTCAGTTAACATATAATGTTATACAATTTTTTATTAGAGTTGCAAACGTTGAGACGAAATCACTAAAGATTTCCGGCCTTTATAAGAAAGAAGCTCTTGTGGTGAGTTCTTATAGAAACTGCAGACAGACGGACAATTTCTAAGTATTAATAACCTTTACAGAAGTATACTATTAAATTGGATACTCTCACAACTACCCTCGTCCATCTTTTTAAGAACTTCTAAGCCCAAGGAAATACCTTTGCATCTGTTTCTATATATGCCATTGGGTCTACGTGTATGCTCATCTTTTGCCATTGTAGCGCATCAGCCCACGCATTTATCACTTTCCTTCTGGATATACGTTCCAAAACGTTGCCGCCGAGCTTCCAGTTAGTTGGTGTCCATTGTCGAGACAAGTTGAGAATTTCATCAGAATGAAATCGTCGTACACAATAGTTTTTCTTTTACTCATTGCCACCTGCCTGGTGGTGCCCAGTTTAGCCCGGGGCGGACGTGGTCGTGGTGGTGGCTCATTTGGGGGTCTCTTTGGGGGTTGGCGTAAATACAAGAAACCCTCGTCATCAGGTGGAGGCAGACGTGTCATTAGCGGTGAACCAATACATACTGCCATGACGATTCCAAAGCCTCCGCCCCCGCCTGGACCAGTGAAGTCCCTGATGGCACCCAAGCCACAGATATCAAGTTATCCGCGTCAGCAATTGCCCCCGGGATATAGCTATCCAGCAAGTGGTGGTCCAGGCGGCATGGGAATGGGTGGTACCTACTACCCCAATTCTCAGGCTCTGCCTGCGGGTGCTGTTTTCTATGCTCAACCACCCATGTCCATGACTCGTGGTTCAGGTGAGGGTATTTAAATAAATCTAAGAGATCTCTCTAAGTACATGTTTCTTCTTCTAAAAGGCACTGGAGATTTTCTTACCGGCATGCTGGCTGGACATATGATGCACAATCTTCTTCATGGTCATCGTCATCAGACGTATCAACGCAATCGAGAAGATGAGCTGCCAGCCCAGTCCAGCAATGGACGTGAGATTATCATTATAAACAACGGTCAGCCTGAGGAAGGAGCAGGTTTACAAAATGAAACCCATATACCCGAGGAGGTAGCCTTGGCGCCAGAGAATCCTCTTACCGATGAGCAGAGCTCTTCAAGCTCAAGTGAAGAAATGGAAGTCACTCCTGAGCCTCAAAATACTTTGGACGGTGGCATCGTTTGTTTTCCCATCATGTTAAACGAAACGGATGTAGAGGATCCTGAAGTAATACGACAAGTGGAACGTGTGGTTTGCTTTCCAGCTCCCACTAATCTCTCAGAGTCATCGTTTATGGAGCAGGGCAGCACCACAACCACTGAGCCACCAATTGTTGCCGGCGATATTGGTGGTGCAGATCCAGATTCAGATGTGGATGGGAGCCATATAACAGCTCCCATTGAGGTGGCCAGCTATGTGACAACAGCTGCCCGAGCTGCTCATATGGAAGATGAGGTGTACCATGCTTAAGGTTAAGTTTAGTTTATCAGCTCTTAACAATTAGAATAAAATAAAATATTAATTTTGAAAATAATACTTAATTTTTTTTTTGGAATTTTTCATCTTTTGTTAAAAGTTACGAAATTTTGAGCATAAACTTACTCAAGAACTTTTTGAGACGTAAACTCTTTAATTGTAGCGTTCAGTGAATTAAACAAATGTATCTTAGGCCAACAAATTATTCTACTCACCATAAAATCGTTTCTCGATCAGATTAACGATCGTAGAGTTGCCACCCCCGCAATTTGAAAAATACCTCAAATCTCTTACAATTTGAAAGATAGATTGTTTAAACCTTGATGATGATGGGCAGCACTTACATAGTTTGTGTGAGTTATAAGTTATGTACAAAGTTTGACGGGAACAAAGTAACTTCGATTTTTATTACGCTGGTACAATGAGTTTTGTCCTGAAGTCTCGTTTGCAATACAACATTCATATTTCGTGAAGTTTCTCCAAAATCTGTTGTTTTGACAAAACACATCTAAGCTGTGATAGATCTTAATCTGTGATAGAATTAAAATTCAGACTCAGAATTTAAACTGGAACCGATATTTGGAATTTTTCGCGAACCAAAATTGACCGGTACACCTTCGTTTCGATTTTCTTTGATCTTTTATATATTTTATTACTTTTATCAACGATTTTCACACTTTAACATTTAAAAAAAGAAGAAAGATATACTTAAATAGTGGTCGATAAAGTTACCTATAGGGGTTTATTTGATATTTCGTAAAAATTCAAAAGTTTTTTTTAAACTCAAGTTGAACGAATTTTCGTGATCCGTACCTAGATAGTGGGAAATTAATAACAATAAATTAATCTCGTGACTTCCCGCGGATTTTAAAATATTTTTTGACTCGACTTAGGAATCATTTCAATTCGTTGACATAATACGAATTTCCCGAGCCCATCTCTACCTAGAAAGTTTTCTAAGCTGGGGTCACTTCTTTGATTTAAAAGGATCCATACCGGTACGTACCGGTATACTGAAATAAACTACAACCTAAACAGAACCTATTATTGAAAGAATTCAATTATACTGCCAAACAGTACAAAGTTAAAATAATGTTAGGGACACCGATTTCGGCTAGCTTGGCATTTCAGGGCGGGATCTTAACCCTAGCCCGCAGCGCTAGCCCCACTTTGGGCGCTATATGTTACGGACACTGCAATCAAAATCAGACGCATAGTTTATATATAGCTTAAGTCTTAAGACAGTTTTCCGGGACTTGGGAATACCATCAGTATGTGAAATTAAACTATGCATATAAAAAAAAAAAAAGTTGTTTAAAGTTATGGAAAAATAACTATCCTGAGCTCGAGCAGACTAAACTCACTTTCTAAACCGGGGCTGCTAACCAGTTTTGATCCGCACTGGTTAGGTGTCGTATAGTTATGATACACACCTTATTTATTTTAAAAGCTTTTATATTCTTTTCACCCATAAACCACCCATTTTTCTGGATCCTATCTATATTATTTAATTTACACCCAACTTGAGCAGCACCCACATTGAAATTGCTAGACGTCACATCAAAATGTTGACAAAGGTTGCTGGACAAGCCCCATAAAAACAACAACAGCAACGCCACAGCGTAAAAATATACATGCATACAAATACAAGTATATCGACGTTAGCGTCGCCGTTGGCTTTAACGTGGACGATAGACACCTATGTATTAAAAGCAATATAGGATAGACTAAGCTTGTATGTGATGATACAACAAACAGCAATGAAGCTCACTTGCCACTCATTAATCCCACAACCCATAACAACTGGGCTTCGTCAAACGAGGTGGCAAATGAAAACAATCAAATAAAACGGAACGGAATGGTCAGTGATAAGGTTGGGCTCAATGCACTCTGTGAAATCATTCATGTCAGTGAATAAACTGCAAAAAAACTGCCATTGAAGTTATAAAAATATCTTAAGAATTTTGTTATATGCACTTAGACTTCTTCTACTATATCTCTCTTACAAATAATAGTATTTTTAAAGGTCCTCAAAAGGACATTGTGCATCAGTGCTTTTTTCTGTAAAATATTCGTCGAAGATTTTTTTAATCTTCAAGGTAATCAATGGAAATGAATCTGCCTTTATGCCAAATATACTGTCGACAAGACCTTGTTGGACTTTTTTAAATTTAATTGTTGTTAGTTTATGTGACAGATAGTGTTTTGAAGGAGATGAGAAATCGGCCCTGAGTCTTTCTGTTTATTTGCTGATGTTGATCTCTGAACTCTTCTTTATAAGAATATTGTTTGCTATGACCAGCAAGCAGAACCTCTGGCCATCAATGCAAAAATTGACAAAAACAAAAACTTTTTATAAACTAAAGAGAATAAAAATCGCTCTCAATGGCCTGAAAATTGCTCAGAGATATGTTTCGAATGTGTGTGTCTTGTGTACGTGAAAACGTTATGCGTTACTTTAAAACTGAATTTTACCAAAAAATGTTCTGTACCGAAATTATAGATATTTTGCAAACCGCTCGCGAACTCAGACTGGTTCGGTTCAATGGTTCATGGAAATTTAAAACCACCGCTTCGGTTCATAACATGGTTTTTGGAGTCAGCTGAACCACGGTTTTGGTTCGATACAGTGGTTCACTCTCCGTATTTGAGCAATATACTTTCTAATAAGAAAATGTTGACTTTAATCTTTTATTTTCGAAATTAATGTCGTAAGAACTATATAATGTCGGATATACAGATGCCATTCATAAGTTTCATTATTATATTTCAGAGTTTGAATGCAGTAGATATCGAAAGTACCTCGAAAAAGCCGCGTATCTATTAGAATCACGGAGACAAAATGTCGGATATCATCATATTAAAGTAGATTCCTCAACCGAGAAGTACACGAACAAAATCTTTACAAACGTTAAATAGTGCAGTAGAAAATAAAGCCCTTGCTTAAGTAAGATTAAGGTGAATAAACTCTAACAACTAAAGAATATTCAGAAAATTGTGCAACTCAGCTGGCCACAATTCCATCTGAAATTTTTAAGGAAAAAATGCTAAAAGATGTACATTGTGACAGGCGCTTGAATAGATGCATAAATTGTTTCCAAAATCTCAAAAAAGTTATTTTAATGAAAGGGAAGAGCTAAAGAGATTTAAGGCTTTTTGTGCAGTTGATTTTCCAAATACAATTTTCAAAATTTACCAATATCTTTGTCTTAAGGTAGACACATTACGATATCAAACTCGTTCAAGAAATGAACCGAAACGAAAAACGCAAATGAAAACGGGTCGGTTTTCCAACAGACGCGGGTTCGGTTCACGGTTTCGTTTACTAGCACGAATTAGCGGTTCGGTACGGTTTGGTTCGGTACGGTTTGGTTCGGTTCGGAACCGGTTTACATCCCTGATATTTTACATCAAAAACCTAAAAATAATTATGTGGTATCAGAACTGCTATTAACCACTCTGCCTATCAATATGATTTTAAAAGATTTATCTAAAGTATTTTTAACTGCATCTTGCTAAACGAAAATAGTATGAATGACAGATCATAAGCCAGCTGTGGCTCTCTATCCAGTTCCTCCAGTTCCCCTTCAAAACAAGCACCGAAGAAACAATAAAAAATTAAATAACAGCCATATAACACACACATACACGCACACATGTATAGCATATATGTATACACGCACACACCCACAACACTCCAGAGAGTCGCCAGAGATGACAACCAGCAGAGCAGCACCGTCACAAGTGGCGACGGCTACGGCTCTCCCGCTTGGCTGAAACACTCAAACATTTTTTTATCCAACCGCAATTTTCAGTTGTTCGAGAAACTTGGTACGAGACAAAAGCAAAAATATTGCCAGCGGTTGGTTCAACTAAACAAAAGAGAAAACAAAACAAAAAGTAAATACCTTTAAAAAAAAAAACGATATAAAGTGTGTGCAAAATTTAAAATAAACTGGAGTTAAACTAAATCATATAAATTATAATATAAAATATATATAAAGTAGCCAAGTAGCTGGAAAGGCACTTAAATTTGTACGATTTCAAGGTCTCTTCGTGTTAAGCATATAAAAAACAAATTTTGCCAAACAATTTATAAGTGTATTGAGTTTGGCAATTGAGTCTAGACATATGTCCATATATTAATTAATTTAAAAAAAAAAAATTTGGTCTTCAAAGTCAATTGGGGGTTTGCGAATTCTTCAAAATGATGCATTAACAATTCTAACATTTTTTAAATATATTTTTAACTTTTTATTATTTGCTTCAAGCAAGTATCTATTCATATGTATTCGTGCATTTTGTTTATGGCTGCTTAAATTTAGAATCATTTTTTTACTTTCCCCCAAGATTATTGACGTCAATGCACGTGTGCATTTTGAAATTGAATGATTTAAGAATTTTAGTAACTGTTTTAAAATTTTCTGAGTAATGCATAATTCTTACAGATGTTTGTTTTCAATAAATTAGGCCACGACTTGCTTAAAATTTCTTGTTCAAAAAATTTGCATAATTTTGTGCAAATATCTGACGAATTTAAAATATTTCAACATTATCTTATTTCCAAATAATTTCCATATATGAACAGCTGAGGTTATCTCAAAATAATTACTGTACCCTTGAATTCAGTTTTTGGCCACAGCTGACCAAATAAAGTAAGAAACAGCCATCTTAAAAAAAAGACTTAATCCGCTTTCAAAGCCCAATTTATTTTGAAGTAATTTTATTATTTGGCCCACACATTTTATTGATAGCTGAATCATTTAAAAACGTTTATTGTTTAATTTTCTTATTCAAGACTTCTTTTTGTTTTTTTGTTTTCCTTTGAAATGTAAATGTAAATCAAGCCGAGCTTCTCTCAATCTCTCTTCCCTTTCTTTGATATACAAATACAAATATCGCTCCTCGTTAAAGCAGTAAATGGAAAGATGAATAATTAATTAATGAATAAAACTTAATGCATCACTTGAAGACTTCAAAATTTTTCAAAATTATCAATTCATGTTTTATGAATTATCTCCTATACATAATAATCCACACATTTGTCATTTAAGCTTCATAAGGAGATAAGCTTACATTTTCTTGACTAGTTTATTTGTAATGCTCCAGTGGGCAGCAGCTTTCCCAGAAATACTTGCACATAAACAAGTAATGACTATGAGTAAATCAACAGAGTGAATACAGAACAAAACAAAATTGCCCAATTGACGTCACTAATGCGCCTGCGCAGCAATACATATTTCCCAGCCATGACTCACCCCTATCGCATAAACAACCTGTTTTTATTCGTTGTCGACTTGGCTGCAAGTGCACTTGTGTTCATTGTAAACTAAAGTTTTTGCATCTAATTAAAATTATTTCCATTTAATGCCTCTCTGTTCGATTTACTGCTTAGTTTATCTTAACAGTGTATATCTATTGGGTACATCAAGCTTGTGGGCTTCTTGAACATTTTTCTCTATATAAATTTTCTGTCAAGTCTTTAGAATAAATATTTATAGGTAAAGGTAAAGATATTCTCTTTATCAAAAACAGACTTAGACAAATATAAAAGGTATTTCGAAATCGCTTGTTTAAGGTCAAATAAACATTAATTTTACTCTGGTATTTGGTAGATGAGAAGTCGGGCCTTAGTGAATTTGTATCCAGAAGAGGAAAATAAAAAAACATTTTTTTCTAATGCTCCACATTCACTTTAACAAAATTTGCTGCCTTAGTGGATACTGAGCATAATTATATACTCTTAACTGATGTAATGAACATATATCCTGGAATATAAACAAATTTCTTATTTTTTTTATTTTTTCGTTAATGTTACATGTCAGCAAAATAGGTGTGCACAACAAATTAGAATGATAGCAATCGTATTTGTTTTTGTAAAGTTGAAAGATTGAAAAAATAAAAATTTGGCGGTTGGCAACTTAATCATTTAATTGTTCCAAGTAGATTTGTTTACATCAATTTTTGAATATGATATTTTTCAAATGGCCGCCTCTGGCGTTGATGGCGTATTGTGCCCTTTTGCAGCATTTTCCATCGTTTCGCCAACATTTCGGCCGGAATAGCGGCTATTTCTTCACGAATGTTGTCCTTGAGCTCTTCTACGGTCCTTGGCTTGTTAACGTAAACCTTTGACTTCAAATATCCCCACAAGAAGAAGTCAGGCGGCGTCAACGCGAACGCGGTGGCCGTCCAAATCACCACTTTCGACATCAAACGGCCCGGAAACAATTTCTTCAGAAAATCGATGTTATCGGGTGGAGCGCCGTCTTGTTGAAACCAGAACTGCCTCATACGCTTCGACGAATAATGGCATCACAAAATGTCATCGTCGCGATAACGCCCTGGTTGATGGTAACAGCATGGCCATTTTCATTTTGAAAGAAAAACGGCCCAATGACCGTTTTCGCACTAACGCCGCACCAAACTGTGACTTTTCGTCATGAAGAGGCACTTCTTGAATCTCTGAGGATTTTCGTGGCGTAATACGGCATTTTGCTTATTCGGTCCCATTCAATGTGAAATGGGCTTCACGGACATGATATTGAGTTTTCACAATTGACTTGTTCTGTTGAATGTAAATTTCAACTATTTCAGAGCGCTCGCGTGGCGTGTATTGTTCCATGGTAAAAATCTGCTTGGACTGACGCTTCAAACGCGGTATGAAATCTCTGTCAAAAGTTATGGCGTTGCCAGATGGGTCCGTCGAATATGGGCAACCCTGTACTAAAATCAAGGGGACACATACTACGTTTATGCTTATACAAAATCATGCTTTTTTGCTCCTCAAAGTATGCAAACTTTTTTCTCCAATTATTATTTTTTTAACGAGATGGTCCACATTGTGCATTCGCTCAGATTGTCGGACCAGTCAAAGGTATACAAAAGATAATAAGTGTTTTGGCTACTAAAAAAATAAATATTTTCCTAAATTATTTATATTCATAAAAATAGCATACTTTAAAGGGCAAAAAGCATGATTTTTTATTTGTGCATAAACGTAGTAACATGTTTCAACCCTTATTTTTGGGGGACTGCTTCTGTTCTTTTAGGCATGGACGATATTAGCTTACGACAAGTTTATACAGGGTAATTGTTACAGGCTTCCATAATTGTACAAGCGTGCGTGGGATTCAGGTTAAGAGATTGACTTGGCCACTTTTTTTTCCACAACCCATTCCCTTACAAAATTCTATAAGTGTTTTAGGTCATTGCCCTGCTGAATTTTCCATACAAGAGGCATATTTTCATCACCATATTCCCCAATAAATCTTTGTAAAAAATTGATCCGATATATCGGGTCTATGCCTGGCCACGAAAAGCAGCCCCAATCTATTATGCTGCCATTACCAGGCTTTACTATTTTATTTGTGAACTTAACATGGAATTCTTTGCCTTAACAAACATGTCTTTGAGCATCGTTACCAAACAAATATATCTTAGATTCATTACTCCAGAGAATTTTGTGCCATTTTTTGCCCCCTCTGGTCCGTGCCAGTCTTTATGACCTAATGCAAAGTTTACCGTCATCTTAAAATTTGCCGTTCTACGCAAAGGGACTTTGTAGGCTATCCTGCAAGGTCACTTACTAATCGCCGTCGCATCAGATCGTGATGACACGACGTTCCAAATATCGCTTTCAATCGCTTTTGATAAAATTGAAAGGGTCACTCTTTTCGATTTATAGCATCTGGTTATGAAGGATTTTTTGTCCATGTTTCTAATCATTTTGTAAGATTTTCGCCCAACTGTTTGAAATTGTTTATGTTCGGGGCCACAAAAAAAACTAACAGCCAAGTAAAAGTCGTGGGTTCGATCCCCTCTTTCTGAACATCTAATACCGAAAGCTTCAATCATTAGAATGCTAATCTATAATTTGAGTAATTTGAGTTATAGGACTATCGCTCTATGTAGTGTCAAGTTTTTCTCTGCATTATATTTTATAATTTTATAAA
Source organism: Lordiphosa mommai (assembly GCA_018904225.1). Lineage (NCBI taxonomy): Eukaryota > Metazoa > Arthropoda > Insecta > Diptera > Drosophilidae > Lordiphosa > Lordiphosa mommai. The sequence goes on along the minus strand of JAEIFT010000623.1, from coordinate 98,468 downwards.
TGGTTTTAAATAGTAAAAAAATGCAAATATTTTAGGATATATAAATATATTTTACTTATCAAAGAATAACAAAAAATTGCATTGGTAATTTTCAAAGCATGACTTCATGGTATTAATATGAATTAAATTCTATTGATACAAATAACAAACTACTTTTTAGTCACGCAGCTAGCTTACTAAATCACTTTTTGAATACCCTGTATCAAAGGTTAAAAATCGAAAAAGAAGCTTAACTCTCTGATCATCTTGACTACAAGTTTATTTGGAACCATTTTCCATGATTTGTAAAACACAAATAACTTTTGCTATTTTTAAGAAATATTGTTCAGATTCGCAAGAAAATACTTTGCACAATTGCCAATTCTATTACTACCTGTATCTGTACTCAGCTGAGATAAAAATTTATTTCGTCATATGACTTCATATGAATAGAAACACTACCAAACAGCAGTGAGGGCTGATTGTTTTTGAACGGCCTTATTTATACAAACTTTTGTGCCGAACTAAATTTGTATTTCATCTGAGTACAGTACATATGAAAGAAATTATTTTTGTCATGTATCAACACGAGCATTTTTGACACGACTGATACTTACAGGTGTATAGAAGGCAGCTCAAATTAGTCACGTGCCTGTAAATAACAATCGGGTCAAAAATTTGCGTGTTCCTTTACATGAAAAAAATAATTTTTTCCACATATAAAATTTTATTATTTTCATGACTGAATGATGATGTTTTTTATCATGTCGTGAGAAACATTTATGTGCATTTTACGAACCCTGATTTAAATCTCGATTATTGTAACATCTTTGTGCTTGTTCAATCCATAGATACATTTATTTCTTATATACTTAGTAGCAATATTTCTTATTTACTATTGTAATATATATATGATATTGATAAGTGTGGTAGTGCTTTTGTCTACTAGCCAAATGCCGATAAGTGTTTATATTGAAAAAAACTATATATTCTTTAACAAAATCAGTTACTTTTAAGTGCATCATAGTAAATTAGGTTTTTTGGGGACGAGTGTGAGGGTCACATGTTTAGTTGTCAAAAGAATTTATCTATACGCCGTGTGTGAAACCGATCAAGTAAGACAAAAATAATGCAAAATATTGACAAAAAATAAATGGCTTAGTCACACCAACATAATCAGGAGTTATTTTATATCAGCGACCTTCGCTGTAACTGGAATATACCCCACAGCCGTGCTTTATCGACATTCTTACTTATATCCAGCATTAATTGTTTTGCATCCTCCAGAAATCGGTGTTACCTTGACCTTCAAAAATAATGTGTGTTACTCCCACTGGGGTGTGTTTTCAAAAAATTATTAATTAAAAGGCAAAGTCAATGGAGTGTAGCCACGCGACAAGTCAACCAAATCGCCAACTTACTCGTAATTTTCATCAAGCAGGCGCCCTAAAAAGACACGCATAACGCGTTCTAAATGTGGCAAACAGGGCGTGACATTGCGTCACTAGTCCAACCCCCCCTGGAAACTGACGCAAATATGGAATATCAATTAGAGGCTCTTCAAACAAAAATGACAACCTATTTGCACTCACATATAAGGTATACTTCGGGAAGCTTATCCCAGTTGACAGTTTATTATTAGCACAAATTGAATCAATTGTTTATGCAAAAACAAATTTAAACCTTGCGGCGAAATGAAGACTGACAATTTGAGTGGAATGAGCTTGAGGGTGGGGGGTGAGAGGCAAAGGAAAAGAAAGTGATGTATATTAGATATATGTAAAGGGGGGAGGAAATGGGAAGCATATTGGGGAAGTTAGTTTATTAGAGGTATTGATTGAGGTAGAAATATTAAGTTTAGATGGAATTTTTTTTTTTTTTCTAAATGTAAATTATAGCTTTACGTACACTATTAAAGGGGTGCCCATCAATGTTCTTCTGCTCCGTTCTTTTAAATCAAGCTCTAAAATTTGCGAAGTTTGTACAATAGTTAATCTAGATATGCTTAATAATAAGATATTGGCTGCGTTCAGCAGAGACACTTGATCACTGATCAGTTTAACAATACTGATTTAATTACACTGTGATAGTTTTTTTCAAAAAAAAAAAGACATAACCAGTTAAACGGTTTTCCCCTAATTCAGGCCTTAGGAATCGAACTGCTTCATTACTTTTTTGAGTTATCACGATGGTTTCATGCAAAATTGATTTTTGAAGTTTTTTACAAAGTTAAAATTTTTGTATAAATTCCAAAAATATGTTTTTTTTATTTTCGTGAAATTTAAAAAAAATATATTTAAATGTCCTCTAATTTACTACATTCACAGTTTTTCGATATCATTGCACATTCACAAGTTATAGATTAAAATCTAAAAATAACTAAAAATTTTTACAAAGTAGGAATTATTTAATTAGAAATTAAGTTATTGTTGGAGAAGGCATAAGGCATTAAAAAATGATGTTATTGTGATTTTACTAAATATTTGAAAATTTTAAATAATTTGTTATAAAAATTTTATCTGTGAAAGGTTGCAATTATTTTAGTTTTTGGACCAGAACTTTTAAAAGCGCAACGATATCAAAATTCTGAAAATGTAGTAATTCAAAGGACATTTAAATCTATTTATTCAGATTTCACAAGAATCAGCTATGATTTTTTTACAGTTTAGAAAAATTTAAACTTGATGAAAAACTTAAAAAAAAAAACTCATAAAACTAATGATGCAGTTCTCAGGGCCCAAAATAGGGGAAAACGGTTAAATTTGGTCATGTCTTTTTTCGACTTGCACTGTGTTATGTTAAATTGATATTTGAAAAAGCTCCATGTAAATATTATTTTAAATACATGAAGAACATAAATATATCATTGATCAGGGAGCGTTCTTTTGCTAGAATATTGCATTACCATTTAAACTGGAGTCTATGCGAAGTTAGCTGAAACGAGTAAAATTAAATCGTTTAACAATTGATTTATGGAAACGATACCCAATCGACGCCTTATTTATGAATCTTTTTGATGCTGGGGTATGATGAATTTTTGTTGTATTTTTATAATTTTTCTTCTAAATATAACAAAAATTAAAAAAAACTATAATTTGAAGAAATTTTGATTATCAAATTACAATCTATGTTTAAATTAGAGATGGATGCGTGTCGAATATTTTAAACACGACACGACTGTAACACGATTCTTCCCATAACAATACTGAATAACAGTAAGACACCAGACAAACGTGATCTGTGAAAACAAAACCTTTAAATGAATCACTCTTTGTTTGTATAAATAGACGAAGGCAAATTGCTTGATTTATTGTTTGTTTCTAAAGAACGACGTACAAAAAAGACGTAGATTGTCGTGAAAAAAATTCGGAAATTTCAATAAAAGATTGTTTAAAGGTCAAATTTTCTCTGGTACTTACAAAATTTGTGAGATCTACGTCATTATAAAGTTTAAGAAACATATAGATCGCTCTTATCAATGAGTTTATTGAAAAATGGCACAAGTTGATTAATTAAGCTTCCCAAATCAGCGAGAGCCGTGTGTGGCTCAGTGCGTAGATTGGAAGTTGAGGGTTTGATCCCGCCTCGAAACATCAAATTAAAAAAACAATTTTTTCTTTAAAACTTTTACGCAAAAGGTCACCTCTACAGCTGTTGGCGCCAGTTGAAGTGGAGTATGTAGCCATGAAAAAGCATCTCAAAAACTTTGCCGTTCGGATTCTTCCTTAAACTGTAGGTCCCTTTCTCTTGAGCGAAAATTATAAAGACACACCAGCCAAGAGATTGAGGAGAGAAGCTCGGCTTGGCCCCATTGGGGGGGCTGTAACAGCCAATTTTAACTGTTAAACTAGCGAGAGCATATCAGTCTATATTATAGCGACTGATCGTTAAGAATTCCCACGATATATTTCTAAAAAAAAATACTAAACCTTGTGATCATCCATTACAGCATGTCGCGCATTTGCCGGCGACTAAGCCGCTTCTTAGTGTTGGCTTTACTTATCCTGGCCCTAACCACTGAGGAGTCCCAGGCCAGACGTCTTAGTGGCGGTAGCAAGAGTCGCTCCTCCAGTTCCCATAGCTATACACCACGACGCACTTCCTCCTCAACCAGTTCGCATTCGTATTCGTCTTCGGGCAGCCAAGCGAAGCCGGCGTATTCTCATGCGGACAACACCAGGCTGAGTTATGGCGGCAATACCCATACACAACCGAATCGGGCTAGTGTTAGCCAATCTCATGCCAATCCTAGTGCAGCACGACCGGCCACAGTTTCGCCCATAGGCTGGAATCCGCCACCCAAGCAGGCTCAAGGACCACCGCCTGCCTATTCTGCCTCAAATCCAGCGGGTGGAGCTCACACCAATATACATGAGCGTCCACCGGCCTACAATCCCACCTATAATGCCCATCCACCTAGCTACTCGGCAGCCACCAATACCAATTCGCGACCGGTGCATACACCCATTGCGGCCACCAATGCGCATAATGTACAATCGAGTTATCCTCGTCAGCAGGGTGCTACCTATCATAATCCGGGACAGTTGCCAGCTGGCGCTACCTATCATCCCAGTGGACAACTACCAGCTGGTGCTACTTATCATAGTCCTGGACAGTTGCCAGCTGGTGCTACCTATCATCCCAGTGGTGGTTATGCCCCAGCTGGAGCTAGCTATCATCCGGCTGGTCATGTACCGGCAGGTGCTACCTATTACCCAGCTGGTGGCGTGCCTCATGGTGCCACATATTATCCACAGGCTCCAGTGGCGGCTGTTCCTGCGGGTGCCACCTTCTTGCCAGCCGGAGCTGCTATTCCAGCTGGTGCCACCTATTATCCCCAAGCTCCTGCAAAGTCGGGCTCTGGATTTGGTTTGGGTAAGTGTGGCATTTAAAGGAATTTATCCATTCTCTAAAATTGATTTTTTCTTTCTTACAGGTACGGGCCTGGTAGCTGGTGCTTTGGGTGGTGCAATTTTGGGTCATGCCCTCACACCCACGCATACACGTGTTGTCGATCATTCGTCTTCTTATGGAGGCGGTGGTTATGGAGGAGGCGGTGGTGGTGGTGGCGGTGGTAGCCATGGTGCCGAAGACAAGATTATCATTATCAATAACGGACCGCCAGGATCGGTGTCAACCAGTGAAGTTGGTTCAGGCACTACGGTTATTAACACAGGCGGACAACAGGCAGCACCTGCCCCATCTTTACCCATGCCACCTGCACCGGCACCTGCTGCTCCTGCAGAATATCCTCAGACACAATTAGCTCCCTTGTCACCAGTGCCGCCAGCTCCACCAGTTGTAGAGGCAGCTCTAGCACCGCCAGTTGCTGCTCCGGGAGTCTCAAATGCAGCTCCATTGCCTCCATTGCCAACGCCTCCAGCAGCAGCACCCGCACCTGCTGATCCCAATGCGCCGCCACCCGCTCCTGGGGGTATAGTCTGTGTCCCTGTGCGTGTACCCGAACCAGATCCCAATGATGCCAGCAAAACGATTGAGGTAGAGAAAATTGCCTGCTATCCGGCACCCCCACCAGAAGCTGCTCCAGCTGCTAATGGTACACAACTCCCAGTGCCTGTGCCACCACAACCTGCTGTAACGGCGTCATCAGATCTAGCGCCACTTGCACCGTTCCAACAGACCACGGCCATAGCTGTGCCCGAGGGTTCTGTGCCCTTGGCTCCTCTGTTGCCAGGCGGTCAGGTAGATGTTATGCGCATGCCGGGACTCACATCAGCGCGTCTTTCCTCAGAATCGGGTCTGCATGATGCCCACAATAATGGTGGCAAAACTCTATCCCACCTCAGTACATTCTCGGCTTTGTTGACCCTTGTGGTGGCCTATTGTCTGCACTAGAACCCAAGCTGCAATCCAAAATTAATTTATTTGCCCGAGACGGAAGAGCTTTGCTTGCATAATCTACTCAACTTCAGTCAAATCGCTTTATACTTTGTAAAACAAAACGAATTTTTTTGATATATACTCGTAGTTCTTTTAGATTTCAAATAAAAAAGAAAACACAAGTAAATGTTATATAATTTATTTGAATTTGAATTACCTAAATTCCATCTGGTTGGGGAGGTGTATGTCTTCGCGAACTTGGCTTAGGCTGGGTTCACACTAGGAGGCCCTTATGTTGTCTTGTTTTCATTGTGAATAGCTTGTCATTTCATGACATTCAAAACATTTCAACATGAAAGCTTACTAGATTATCATGTCTTATGCTTTGAACTATGTGAACTCAGCATTACTGAAAAATAGTTGAACCGCATAGCCCAAACCACAAACTTCATATTTCAAATTTATTTTATCTTATGTTGAAAGTGAGTACAGGGCTGAAGTTTTTGGAAAATTCCACCCCCAAGGGAGGTAAATTGGCCAAAGAAGTTTAAATGGATAACAGATTTTGTATATAAACCTACAAGAAATGCTAAACTGATTCTAAGACCGCATTTACACGATGAAGCAAACTTCATGATGTTTTTGAAAAAGCTCTTGCTTGTAGGAAAGAGGTGTGGTGGGGTGGCTTGCCCCTCTACGCCTCTTTCCTACAAGCAAGAGCATTTTCGAAAACATCATGAAGTTTGCTCGACTCGATTTGTGTTCGTGATTACATACATTGTCACGTCAACATCTCTTACTAAAGCTGGAATTGCAGAGAGCTTTTTACTTGAAAAAAAAAATGCCTAAAAGTATGCACTAAATATCCATATGATTTCGAATTTTTCTACATGGGTGAATGTGAATGGTATTTTTGAGAGATAAACAAATTATAATTAATTACAGGAAGGAAGAATGAAAGACGAAAGTGTGGAAAAAATTAAGGAAACATAAAGGAAGAATGGATGATGGATGTAGAACGAAAAGTGAATAAAGCGAAGTGGGAATTAAAAAGGATCATAAAATTAGAAGGGAAGCGGGAGCGAATTTATTTTATTTTTTTTTAAATTAAAGGTCATTATATTGTTGCAATATAAGTATTAACAAAAAATTATTTACCAAAAAGCGAACAAATTTTTGGTCCTAATTTTTTTGCGCCACTTGAACAGAACATTGATCGTTATGCTTGGCACGTGGACTTCAATTTTTTTTTGATCGATCTTTTAAGTTATTTAAAATTTACGAATTTTTAAAAAGCAAAATGGGTCGTAGTAAAGCCTTAAACGAGGCGGAAAAACAACAAAATAAAGCCTACAATCACGCTGAAAAAAAAAATCAAGAGAAGCTGACATGTTATAATTGTATTTTGAATAAATGAGTTTTAACATGAAAAACACATAAAAGGCCATACACACAGTGTGCGCTTACTAATGGATAAAGGCGACTTATATCTCGACCCATTGTCGAAAATCAGAATAAAATTTGGTGTTAATGGCAGTTTCACAACTATGCGTCGCGTTATTTTAAGTGCTATCAAAAATCATAAAGAAACCACCTCTTAATCCGGCTCGAAAGCCACAACGACTCCGTTTTTGTCTCGCACATATGACCTGCACTTCGACGAATAAATTCTCTTAATTAATAAGTATCTCATGGTGGCGATTCGAGATGATTTCATTATTGACAATATTTTTAGTTATTTCACCATTTTTAACAGATGTTTTGTGTAAAACGTTAACATTTAATCAAACTTTTCATGAAATCATTAAAGGATGAAACAAATTTGCTATCCGTAGAAACTTTTTTTTGGTCATTTTCTTACCTTTAAATAATGTTTCTAAATAATTTTAAGGACCGTTTTCATATCTTGCTATACGTGCATATAAGAGCAGGATTAAAGGCCTTACCAGAGCTTTTGAGCGAGTTGCCAATGCGAGCAAAAAATGTTGGAAATGTTGCCACTGTAAGCGGAAATATACAAAGTAGGATTGCTAGATGAGCGAGAAAAAATATTTTTCTAAAATAAAATATTTTTTGAATAAAAATAATTTATTGACAAAAAATATGTAAAAAATTGTCAGCCACGAATACGAATATCCTTTAGAAGAAAATTATTTCATAAAGAAAACGGTTGGCCCTCCTTCAAAAAAGGCCAAAAAACCATTAAATTTCACTAAAATCTTTCATAAGAAAGGACTTTTTTGTACCTCTTATTTTTTCTCGGATAGAAGACATGAAAATAGTAGAATCTCAATTTGGGTCGCTTAAATCGGATGCACCGTTATGATGAAATAATATTTTTCTTAAAAAAAAAAAAAAAAAAACATCTGAAAAGGATCAAGGAAAAAAAATATAATTAAATTCTAGAGCGCCCATTGGGGACTAGTAGAGTAATAAAATGTTAATATAATACTAAGGTCTATTGAAGTAAGAAAATGAAAATAAATTGGCATAAATAAACAAACAAAAAAAAACAAAAAAAATAATAATATTTTTCTTTGTTCTTTGTCGTTTATCTCGGGAACTCTTAGTGGTGGCGATTTCCAAAAATTAGATTATATTCTCGATGTGTAGAACTTCAAACCGCGTATAGTAATTTTTTTTTAAATCGAAAAACAAATATGGTTGGCTGAGTTCACATGGCACCATAAAAATTATATAACGTTTACTTTTTTTATTTATTTGAAATCTAAGAAAACAAAGTTTACAAAATATTAAGCGATTCGACTGAAGTTGAGTAAATTATGAAAGCAAAGTTCTTCCATCTTGGGGAATAAAATAATTTTGGATTGCAGCTTGGATCACAAGGGTACAAACATTGTGAGCATCATGCACTCACGATTGCAATAAATGAAGGGCCGGTGTGAATTCTGGCATGCGCAGTAATTCTGATAGATTACTTGGCAGCAGAGGAGGAGCCACTGTGGTAGACGTAGTAGGTGCATCTAGCGCTAAATCTGGAGACGCCGTAACTGGAGCGGTTTCTGACGATTCCAATAAATGAAGGTGCGATGTGAATTCTGGCATGCGCAGTAATTCTGAAAGATTACGTGGCAGCAGAGGAGGAGCCACTGTGGTAGACGTAGTAGGTGCATCTAGCGCTAAATCTGCAGACGCCGTAACTGGAGCGGTTTCTGATGGAGGTGCAGGATAGCAGGCAATTTTCTCTACCCCAATCATTTTGCTAGGATCATTGGCATCTAGTTCGAGTACACGCACTGCCTTACACATTATACTCCCACCGCCATTACCTCCTCCATAAGACGGCGAATGCTCAACGACACGTGTCTCAGTGGGCGTGAGGGCATGACCCAAAATTGCACCACCCAAAGCACCAGCTACCAGACCAGTACCTGGTAAGCAGAACAATTAAATTTTAAATAATTGGAATTACATAAATTCTTTTAAATGCAACACTCACCCAAACCGAATCCAGAATCCGATTTCGCAGGATCTTGCGGATAATAAGTGGCACCAGGAAAACCAGCCAAAACTGTTGCCTGCTGACGAGGATAGCTCGATTGTACATTGAGTGCATTGGTGGCCACAATTGGTGTATTCTGGACATCAATGGAGGTGTCGTTTCCAACTGTGCTGTCTTCACGTGGCCCGTAGTGGGTCTGTGAATTGGAACGTGATCTGTGACTATAGCCACGCTGCCGTAAAGGAATATTGTGAGCATTGAATTGAGAATGGGTTTCGCCGCCAGAACTGGTGTGGTCAGAATGCGTATGCGAGGGCTTCGATCTGCTGAACCAAGACGAAAACTAGGAGCGTCCTGATGAATGGGAACCATGGGAACTGTGGGAACGATGGGAACTGTGTCTGCCACCACCACGTCTGGCGTGTGACTTCTCAGTAGTTAGGGCCAATATAAGTAAAGCCAACACTAAGAAGTGGCTTAGTTGTCTGCCCAAGCGCCACATGCTGCAATGGATTATCACACGGTTTAGTATTATATAAAAATGTTTATTTCGTAGATTTTGTTAACGATCAGTCGCTTAGACTGCTTTAATTTGGACTGCGATTCTCTTGCTGATTTAGGTAGCTTATATAGGCAACTTGTGCCAGCTTACTTGAACTTATTGATAAGAGCACTCTATATACACTATATACTCCCAAATTTTGTATATACTAGAGAAAATTTGACCTCTATACAATCTTTAATCAAAATATACTAAATTTTGTTGACAATCTATGACGTACTCTTAGTCTGGGTGCACAATATTTAAATTTTTGGATAATTTATTCCAAAGAAATGTACGAATCGATTCGCATCAAGCAATTATATATGCATAAACTTATTTATATATATATAAAGGCTGGATCATTTAGAGCAGCGGTGGGCATATTTCAAAATAACTCTCAAACTCTCGACCCGCCGTCTTGTCTGTCAAATGACAATCTATTCAAGGCGTAGTAGGCCCTTAGGTTGTCTTGTTTTCATTGTGAATAGCTTGTCATTTGACATTGAAAACAAGACTACATAAAGGCTTAACCACTTGCTGAACGAGAATAGGAATGGACAAATAAAAAATCTCATAGAATAATATTTAAAGCCAGTAGTGGTTAAGGACGATAATACTAGATCTATAACCTGCATTTCTCAGCCATTGCGTTCAAATTATAAGACCATTTATTAAATTCGCGAGCCTTTATCGAACCTGACCCTGGGCCTATATCCCCCATAAGACCCATCCCAGCAAATCAGACAGCAGAAACTAACCCAGGCCCCTGGTAATGACGGATTCAACTTGATGACCCGATTCTGTCTTTTCCCAACCTAATGAAAGTGCCCAGTAATTGTGATCAGGGCTGCAAACCTCCGAAATTTTGGAAGAGGTTCGGTTCGGAGGTTCGAACCAGTGAGGAATCTTTGGGTTCGGTTCATGGACCGGTTCCTGGATCCTCTGAACCCCAGGTTTTGGTTCGAACCTCGGTTCACTTAAAAAAATAATAATAATAAGATTTTATTTACGATTAATTTATACGATTCACTTAGTTTGATCATCTATTATAATATAGGCGACCTTGCCTTGTTTAAGTTAATTTAATTCCCGAACATCGGATTAAAATTTCAAGTACGAGTCGAACCTGATTGTACTTTGGATTCATATAATCTGGATTCCATCATCAACTGACATTTATTGGGATTGTACGTAGTTGCTATATATATTTCTGGCCTTATAATGAAAACGCGAATATTTATGATCAAAAATGGTTTTTATTGTTTTTCAAAGTATTCTCCAGCAAGATTTATACACTTTTGCATGCGCTCAAACCAATTGTCGAAGCACTTTTTCCACTCCGATGGAGACACCTCCAAAACATGGTTTTTAAACTCTTCAACAGCATCTTCTGGCGATGAAAATCGTTGAACACGCATTTTTCCCTTGATGTGCGGGTATAAAAAGACGTCATTGGGTGCCAAGTCAGGGCTGTAAGGCGGATGACCCATCAATTCGACGTTTTGGGCGGTCAAAAAGGCGAAGTGCTTCTTCCACGAACGACTTTCGTTGGTTTCGGCTCGTCTTTGAAGACCCACATGGTCGCTTGCTGTTTTGTTTCGGGCTCATAAGCATAGATCCATTATTCGTCACCTGTGACGATCTTATAAACGTTTTTTGAAACACCGCGATTAAATTTTTTCAAAATTTCTTTGCACCAATCCACACGAGCCTTTTTCTGAGCGATTGTCAAATTGTGCGGGATCCAAAGAGAACAAACCTTTTTTACGCCCAGGTGTTCATGCAATACCGAATGTATGCTGGTGGAAGAAATGCCCAAGGATGCCTCTATCTCACGGTATGTCACATGACGATCTTGCATTATCAGTTCACGCACGGCATCAATGTTTTCTGTCACACCGACTGTTTTTGGACGACCTTCGTCTTCGAGCGAGCGTCGCCCGCGATTGAATTCATTAAACCAATTTTTCACAGTGCTATAGGATGGTGCTTCATCGCCATACAAAGATTTAAGTTCATCGTTGCACTCTTGTCGTGATAATCCACGTCGAAAGTTGTGAAAAATGATTGCACGAAAATTTTCACGAGTTAATTCCATTTTTCTGCCGAGGTAAGTTTTTGATTAATCGTTAATCGATATCAAACGTGGTCACACATGAAAGAGTTGTATGGAGCTTTTATCGATAAAAGTCCAAACTTTGGGAAAAGGCCAATTGGTCCTAAAATGGCTAGAAGTGACCTAGGCGAGAAACTTAAATAGCAACCCACGTATAACGTTTACTTTTTTTTATTTATTTGAAATTTAAGAGAACAAAGTTTACAAAATATTATGCGATTCGACTGAAGTTGAGTAAATTATAAAAGCAAAATTTTTTCATCTCGGGCAATAAAATTATTTTGGATTGCATCTTGGATCTAGTGCAGATAAAAGGCCACCACAAGGGTACTGAGGTGGGACAGAGTTTTGCCACTAAAATTGTGAGCATCATGCACTCACGATTCCAATAAAAGACGGGCCGATGTGAATTCTGGCATGCGTAGTAATTCTGAAAGATTACTTGGGAACAGAGGAGGAGCCACTGTGGTAGACGTAGTAGGTGCATCTAGCGCTAAATCTGGAGACGCCGTAACTGTAGCGGTTTCTGATGGAGGTGCAGGATAGCAGGCAATTTTCTCTACCTCAATCGTTTTGCTAGGATCATTGGCATCTGGTTCGGGTACACGCACTGGCACACACATTATACTCCCAGGAGCTGGTGCGGGTGCTGCTGCTGGAGCAGCATTCGAGGAACCCGGAGCAGCAACTGGCGTTGGTACAGCTGCCTCTACAGGGGCAAACCGAGGAGCAGAACCAACTTCACTGGTGGTCACCGTTCCAGACAATCCGTTATTGATAATGATAGTCTTGTCGTCGCCACCATTGCCATTACCTTCTCCATAAGACGGCGAATGCTCGACGACACGTGTCTCAGTGGGCGTGAGGGCATGACCCAAAATTGCACCACCCAAAGCACCAGCTACCAGACCAGTACCTGGTAAGCAGAACAATTAAATTTTAGATAATTGGAATTGCATTAATTCCTTTAAATGTAACACTCACCCAAACCGAATCCAGAACCCGATTTCGCAGGAGCTTGCGGATAATAAGTGGCACCAGCTGGAATATCAGCGCCGGCTGGCAAGAAGGTAGCATCCGCGGGAACACCAGCAACTGTTGCCTGCTTACGAGGATAGCTCGATTGTACATTGAGTGCATTGGTGGCCACAATTGGTGTATTCTGGACATCAATGGAGGTGTCGTTTCCAACTGTGCTGTCTTCACGTGGCCCGTAGTGGGCCTGTGAATTGGAACGTGATCTGTGACTGTAGCCACGCTGCCATAAAGGTTTTCCAGTCGTATGAAAGGTGCCACCGAGATGAATATTATAGAGATCTGGAAACTGAAAATGATTCTGATAGGTAGTATCATGCTGACGAGAATAGCTCGTTGGAATATTGTGAGCATTAAATTCCGGCATGGGTGGAAGCTTAAATAAGCCGTAACTATCCGAGTAATGTGAACTGCCGGAGTCTGCTACCGGTCGAGAGTAGCTTGGAGAAGGGGCAGTATACGTGGGATGGTAGGCCGGAGGACTTTCATGAGATTGGCTAACACTACTCCGTTGCGGTTGAGAATGGGTCGTTGGAATATTGTGAGCATTGAATTCCGGCATGGGTGGAAGCTTAAATAAGCCGTAACTATCCGAGTAATGTGAACTGCCGGAGTCTGCTACCGGTCGAGAGTAGCTTGGAGAAGGGGCAGTATACGTGGGATGGTAGGCCGGAGGACTATCATGAGATTCGCTAACACTACTTCTATGCGGTTGAGAATGGGTTTCGCTGCCAGAACTGGTGTGGCCAGAATGCGTATGCGAGGGCTTCGACCTGCTGAACAAAGACGAAAACCAAGAGCGTCCTGATGAATGGGAACCATGGGAACTATGGGAACTATGGGAACTGTGGGAACGATGGGAACTGGAGTGACTGCTGTGTCTGCCACCACCACGTCTGGCGTGTGACTTCTCAGTGGTTAGGGCCAATATAAGTAAAGCCAACACTAAGAAGTGGCTTAGTTGTCTGCCCAAGCGCCACATGCTGCAATGGATTATCACACGGTTTAGTATTATATAAAAATGTTTATTTCGTAGATTTTGTTAACGATCAGTCGCTTAGACTGCTTTAATTTGGACTGCGATTCTCTTGCTGATTTAGGTTGCTTATATAGGCAACTTGTGCCAGCTTACTTGAACTTATTGATAAGAGCGATCTATATACACTATATACTCCCAAATTTTGTATATACTAGAGAAAATGTGACCTCTATACAATCTTTATTTAAAATATACGAAATGTCGTCGACAATCTATGACGTACTCTTAATCTGGGGGCACAATATTTAAATTTTTGGTTAATTTATTTCAAAGAAATGTACGAATCGATTCGCATCAAGCAATTATATATGCATAAACTTATTTATATATATATAAAGGCTGGATCATTTAGAGCAGCGGTGGACATAATACAAAATAACTCTCAAAGACGTAGTGAGAGTCGACCCGCCGTCTTGTCTGTCAAATGACAATCTATTCAAGGCGTAGTAGGCCCTTAAGTTGTCTTGTTTTCATTGTGAATAGCTTGTCATTTGACATTGAAAATAAGACAACATAAAGGCTTAACCACTTGCTGAACGAGAATAGGAATGGACAATTATTATTGAGTTAAATAAAAAATCTCATAGAATAATATTTAAAGCGAGTAGTGGTTAAGGACGATAATAATAGATCTATAACCAGCATTTCTAAGCCATTGCGTTCAAATTATAAGACCATTTATTAAATTCGCGAGCCTTTATGGAACCTGACCCTGGGCCTATATCCCTCATCAGACCCATCCCAGCAAATCAGACAGCAAAAACTAACCTAGACCCCTGGTAATGACGGCGATGATAGCTTTTCCAGAGAAGGGTGTCCTGTTTCAGCTCGATGACCCGATTCTGTCTTTTCCCAACCTAATGAAAGTGCCCAGTAATTGTGATCAGGGCTGCAAACCTCCGAAATTTTGGAAGTGGTTTAGAGGTTCAAAGCAGTGGGGAATCTTTGGGTTCGGTTCATGGACCAGTTTTTGGTTCGAACCTCGGTTCACTTAAAAAAAATAAAAATAAGCTTTTATTTACGAATAACACACGTATACAAGGTTTTGGACCAGAGCAGATAGCATTCGTTTCCTATGTATTTTCAAGCGCTGAATTCAAATCAATTATCCGTTTTCCCCTGGTACCTCTTGTTCAGAAGATATTTAAATAAACGTGTATTATACGAGGAATGCTTACATTTTTAATTCTTGTGGCCACATTAATTAACCTATTCCAACCATATTTTTTTTAATGTGAACTAAGATGAATAACGATACAGAAAAAAAAACATGACGTTTAATTAATACTATTCAATTAGTTTGATCATCTATTATTGTTTTGCCTTGTTTAAGTTAATTTAAGTTCCGAACTTCGAATTAAAATTTCATGTACGAGTCGAACCTGATTGTACTTTGGTTTCATAAAATCTAGAATCTATCATCAACTGACATTAATTGGGATTGATTTTAGTCCGGATATCTTTTTTCGTATGTGTAGGCATCATATTATTCTGTAACTGTTCATTTATACTAAATCTTAGATAAGAAGAAACAGATTTTGGTGTTGAAAATGCTTAGTAAAATATTTTTAAAGACCTTTCCAAAATATTAAATTATTAATTAAAATAAACATATCGAGAATTTCTTCCGGCTGAATAATTACTTAATATTGTGAACCGAACCTTTTTTTTTGAATAAGTGGTTCGGTTCGGGTTCAGGTTAAGGTTCGAGGGATCAAAAATGTAGAAGGTTCGGTTTATGGTCAGGTTCGGCCAACCGAACCGGTTTTTAGGGCGATTTTTTTTTTAAATTTTTCTCTCCTGCGGCGCAAAGCTCCAAATTTTTTTGACTTCCTCTATTGTGCATTCAAAAAGAAGGTTAATATGAAACTTATAAAAAATGTGCATTAAATTTATTTATCATTGTTTTTTGTTTTATTCATATAACCTCTATTTGGTGGTTTGGAAAAGAGTTTATAACAGTTTAAAAAAAATATTTCAGGCACTATTTTTTTGAAACTGATGCCTAAATTACGAAAGCATACGTGATTCAACCACTTGTTACATGAGAAAAATGAAAACTTTTAAATTTAATTATAAAAGATCCATGGCTGACCGCCAATTGATTTCTTTACGTATATTTATTATATGTCGCGCTCCATCGATGAAAAATTATTTCCGAATTTTATATGAGGAAGGGGATATAATAGACCATTACCATTTTTTTGGGACCTCTGAATTCATGGCAGTCCCCTTGGCTCACCCTTAAATGGCTGCTCGTGATGCAACTTTTCCTCAGCCAGCTGGCGCTTTGTTTTTAATCAGATTCCAAATGATTTTGAATTTTTATACAAAATCTGACATTTATTGTAAATTCCTTATATTTCCTATTGGTAGGATCAGTTGGAGCGAGCTCTTGCAGCTTTGCTTTAACTCTCAAATAATTTATTCATACGACACACAATTATTTTTAGTATTTTTTTTTTATAAATCACATGGAATTTGAGCAACCGGAATGGGGCAGAAAGCTGTCAAGGTGTGAGTACATGTTTGAATTTTGAAACCGTCAGAAAATACCTGATCCTCTCTTGCAGATTGCCTTATACCACAGCGTGTTATATTGGCTCTAATGGGCTTTTTTGCCATTGTCAATTGTTATACGACGCGTGTATGTTTGTCTCATGCGATCACCGTGTTGGTCATTAGAAAGAATATCACAAAGGATAGCTCAGCGGATGATAATTTGTATTGTCCTCGAGATCCGGAATTGGATAATCCAGATAGCGATGGAGTAAGTTGAATTGCCTTTGAATGCTAGGTATAATGTGCGTTGTACATAGCCTGTGGGTACGTATGACTGGTCGGAGAAGCTACAAGGAATCATACTGTCGTCCTTCTTTGGGGGCTATTTGCTCACACATCTACCGGGTGGCGTACTGACGGACAAATATGGCGGTAAATGGGTACTTAACGTTGGCATGTTGGTATCGGGTATCTCTTCGGTCTTGTCACCCATGTCCATCGAAGTGGGTGGTCCCTATTTTCTTATTGCCTTTCGTGTTATGATGGGCTTGGGTCAGGGAGTGGTATTTCCTGCTCTAAGTGGCATCCTAGCCAGTTGGGTGCCACCCAATGAGCGTGGTAAGCTGGGAGCTCTGGTCATGGGCGGGGGTACTCTGGGCAGTATACTGGGTAATTTCTTGTCGGGTGTGATGTTGGAACACTTTGATTGGCCCATACTCTTTTGGTTCTTTGGGGTTTTTTCGCTGCTGTGGTGCCTGCTATTCGTAAGTTTTTGTGGATTAAGTAGGAATCCTATTTGAAGGGACATCTATTTATTTGTTAGTTCTTGCTGTGCTTTAGCTATCCCACCACACATCCGTATATCAAGGAGAAGGAAGTACAGTATCTGTATGAGAAAATGGGACGTTTGGGAAGATCGAACAAGCCACCCGTGCCGTGGTTGGCCATCATGTCGAACTCAGCGATGTGGGCTATGATCAGTGCCCAGATAGGTCACGATTGGGGTTTATTCGTTATTGTCACCGATCTACCCAAATACTTCTCTCAGGTGCTGGGCATAGCAGTGCAAAACAATGGTATCTATACCTCGCTGCCATTTGTACTCTTCTGGATAACAACCATAATCTTTGGCTTTGTTGGAGATTGTCTGATTACAAAGAATATTTTGAGTGTGACAAATGTGCGAAAAGTGATGACAGTTGTGGGTAAGATTATTTGGTTAAGGGGATGCTTTAGCCATATTTATACCATATATATGTATGTATAGCTGCCTGGGGTCCTGGTGCATTCATGGTGGGCGCCTCTTATGCCGGCTGTGATAGACTTCTAGTCATCTTACTGTTTATTTTCTGCCTGGGCAGCATGGGTCCCTATTACACGGGTATGAAACTTAGTCCACTGGACATGAGCCCAAACTATGCTGGCACCCTTACGGCCATCAGTAATGGAATTGGAGCGATCACGGGTTTTGTAGCACCCGCCACTGCTGGCCTAATGACGCCTAATGTGAGTTATCATTGCGATATAATTTCGATGCCACAATTTTACTCAGTATTAACCGGTTGTGGTTAATTAACCCTGTGATAACCTTGAGCAAGTTTGAGGTTTCGCTTGTAAAGCTCTGCTCTGCTGTCAGCTAAAGCTTTTAGGAGGCCGCGACGGAAATCTGTGTATTCAGAGCTTTTGCTTAAAGTTCGAGGGAGACAAATTTTGTATGTATGTGCTGCACATAAACAAGTCACAATTTTTTAATTGAAATGCGTGGATCAACCTTTCGCTTCAAGTGTCAGAATCAGACTGTAGAAATGTATCACACATGTGAGTCGCATGCGCCTAGATCGCAAATATGCGTGGAACGACCTTTTGCTTAAAGCAACTGACTCTTGAGTCAGTTACATACTGAAGATATAAAAAGGCAGCTTTGAATGGCCGCCTCACCAGTAATAATTACACCATGGTTTCACATACACCAAGGTGAATTTATTATGGTGTGGCGCTCATTCAAAAGCTTTTACAGCTTACATATTGTCAGTGAGCTAATCATGTACACGTTTTCTGTCTAAGACGTGATTTACTCGATGAAGCAAACTTCATGTATTTGTTGGAAAAGCTCTTGCTTGTCGAAAAGAGGCGTAGAGGGGCAAACTACCCCAACACACCTCTTTCCCACAAACAAAAGCTTTTTGAAAAACTTCATAAAGATTGCATCATCGTGTAAATGCGGTCTAAGTCGAGATTTACACGATGAAGGAAACATCATGAAGTTTTCTGAAAAGCCCTTGCTTGGAGGAATGAGTTGTAGAGTGGAAAGCTTCCCCACCACACCCCATTCCCACCAACAATAGCTATTTGATAATCTTCATGAACTTTGCTTCATCGTGTAAATCCGGTCTAACTCTTGCGCATTTAGATAAAGCTCTGAATTTACACATTTCCGTCGGCGCCACACCAGCTACTTAGTTTCACCATGCTCTGCACTGAGTCACTAAGATAGACCGCATTTACACGATGAAGCAAACTTCATGAAGTTTCTCATAAAGCTTTTGTTTGTTGGAAAGAGGTGTGGCGGGGTAGCTTGCCCCTCTACGCCTCTTTCCTACAAGCAAGAGCTTTTCAAAAACATCATGAAGTATGCTTCATCGTGTAAATCCCGACATAGTGAGAACAAAAGCTTTGCGTAGACTGAAAAGCTCCCAAACTTATAGACAGCATTCTGTTTATAGAAAGTACGGCGCTCGCTCAATAGCTCTCACCTTACTTGACATTTCTTTAGTGTGTCGCTGAAGCAAAAGCTCTTCTTGTTAGGTAGAAAAAGCTCGGACAACGACCCACAAGCGCCTCATTAGATATAATTCCACCATGGAGTATCATGGTGTAATTATAATGGTGGGGCGTTCGCTCTTCGATGACATTTGAAAGCATTTGCATCAAGTGTCGTCAGCACACTGAAGCTGTGTTAACTGAGAAGACATCGGCCGCGTTCAGCAGAAGAACTTGCTCCCTGATCAATGATATATTTTTTTGGAAATTTAATTAGCCTACTTTTCCTCTTGTGTTTAATATGATATTTACTTGAAGCTTTTCCGAATGACAATTTAACAAGACCCCCTAAAAGTATGACCAGTTTTATTAAGCTGATCATTGATCAAGTGTCTCTGCTAAACGCGTCCATCGCGTTGTTCGGTCAGCTCAGCAACAAATTCGTAAAATTCGCGTGAATCTCGGTATTTTTTTTTTTTGTTACGAAATTGTGTCGTCGAAATTATGGCATCCACCGCTTTCAATTGATTACCTTTATATTTTACAGGCCACCATTCAAGAATGGCGTCTGGTGTTTTGGGTTGCCTTTGCCATGCTCTTTTTTACAGCCATTGTTTTCATTATCTGGGGTTCGGGTAAGGTGCAACCCTACGATGATCCTGATTACCGTCAAAAGCATGCCGAAGAGAAGGCAGCCAAAAAGGCTGCTAAAGAAAAAGCTAAGGCCGAAAAGGCCGAGATGGCCCAAAAGGAAAGGGCGAAAGCTTAAGAAGATTAATGAAAATCTAACTTTTAGTATTTTCTCTATAAGATTTACAGAGTCTGCTCTTTAATTTTTTTTTTATGACTATGTCGTTTGTTTACAAATTTAGAGTATTTATTTAAATAAAGCAATAATGTGAGGGTGATAGGAAAAATGATTTTCTGAGCAATTATTCTCCTGTTTGGGTAGTGGCAATCGACCGCTAATAATTTTCCTATATTTTTTATTGTTCTATGACAATGCAGTGCCGTGAAAGATCCCAACATTTTCAAGATTTTTGTTTTTGTTCAGTCAATTGTGCACTTCAGCGGATATTCTCTTGCAAAATTCCTTGAATTTAACGTACGCTTTTATTCCTTAGCTATAAAATAAATTGTCCCAAACAATTCTGCGATTTTTTTGATCAAAGATATGCCATTTTGAATACATGTGTTTGAATGGTTTAAATTATCTATTGTCCACAAGTATGTTAAGAATTTGCATTAGAATTCAATACAAATTAGTAGCAAACTGTACAGATTGAAGCATTGCATACTTTTAGACACCACAACTAAAGCTTTGGTGACAAATTAAATCACCGACAAATTATTTGCCCAAATTTTGATCAACATTTGGCTAAATAGACCTTAATAAGGAACTTTTCGGCGATATTTGAGGTAGCATGTAGAACCATAGCTTTAGTTTAAATTCCTGCAAACTCAGCCGTAATGGCTACGAAAAGAAGGTTACGTAACTTACCAAGAAATATATCATGTATCAGGGAGCAAGTTCTTCTGCTGAACATGGCCATTTTGAGCAGTTTCATTTGAAACGGATCCAAAAATCGATTCGCGCTTAATTCCTGATTTTGTTTTAAATGTTTTAGAATCAGTGTTAGGGAGTACCTAGGTATTTGTACCTTAATTTCAATTAGAATTATCATAATTCAATTATGGTCTCAGTCACACCAACAAAAATCTTATGGACAAAATTTGTACATTTTGTACAGAATGTACAGAGAAGCGGGGTCAAGCAAAACGTATTTCTCTTCGTAAGAAATAAACATCAAGTTTAGGAACTGTTTTGGAACCAAATCTATCTGATCCTGCTATATCTGATACTGCAAAGACCAGAGGCAAGATTAATCTGGTCTCTTCTCGTTTCTGAATTCGATCAATCGGAATTGGTCCAGGGTCTAATTTTCAAGAAACGATAAGACAATTCGGTTTATATGTTTTGCCATCAAGTCATTCGTATGAAAATAAATGGAAATTTGAAGTTTTCGACGAATAAGACAATCGGTTTATGAAATCGGGAACATTCTCCAATTCCGATTACACATAATTTTATCGAAATCGGAAACAGGCCTAAATTTGTTTGGTGTTGTATAAATTCTTCATAAAACCAAGAACACTTTTGGCTTTTTACAAAGAAAATTCATGTAATTAAGAAAATGTAATACCATTTTGCTAGCTCTGACACAGTTTAAAAAATTTGAAGAGTTCTAGGTGAATATATAAGAAAATAAAAGAATGCTAAATATCCTTTAATAAATTCAAAATATTAAAAGTTTCTGCTTTCTTGTTGGATTAAGAATAAAGCATTCGAGCTCCCCTTATAAATCTAAGAATTTCCGATTTTGTTATTATAAAAAAACTATAAATAATGTTTTAAAGGTCTTACTTCAAAAGTACCTTTTTAGTACCTATACCTTTACCTAGTTACTGAAAAATCCAGTTACCTTTTACCTTACCTAGGTATAGTTTTTCGCATTTACCTTGTGTCTTGCCTAGATAAAAATAATGGGTACCTTTCCAATCACTGTTCAGAATACACATTAAACCCATCTAATACCATAAAACTTGTTTCTTCTTAATTTTTTTATCGATGCACTTTATTTTACTAACATTATAAAAACAGCTTATGGGTCTTTAACAGGAACGTTAAAACACATACATTTTTTTTTAAGGCTTAACAAATTGATCAACAATTAAAAAAAAATCATAGAATATTTTCTCGGACTAACATTTGGTTCAAATACAATTTAAGTAGTTACTATTATTTATATTTATATATAAAGGTATATCTTTTTCTTCGCTTTACTTTGCCTTAACCTATGGGTTGAAATTATTTGATTTTCTTTGCTGTACGTTTTCCGTTTAAATACTAAATAATAATTAAGAGAGTACGTTGCTTGGGTAGTGGATTAGCATATTATCCTACATAGAAGTACACACTGTGCAAGTTGGTTGAGTGTAAGTAAATTCGCTTAAGTGTTAGTTAAGTGCCCAAATGCCAAAATGAATTTGGCTAACTGGGCACACATACTATAAAACTAGCAATGCAATATAGTACAATAACAAAATGTCTCTGCAGTGACCTTGACTAACAATATGGAACATAAACTAGAGTAGTACATGTACAATGTAAGTATATGGCACTTTGGGGCGAGCTAAGACTTAAGAGCTATGCTCTACCGCCTTCATGTCGCGCTCGGGTTTGCGCTCGTGGGCCTCAAAGTCCATGGTACGCGGTTGGATTGGAGCATTATTGAAGTGCTGAACTTCACCGGAGGCCCAGATGCAGTAGATAACTGCCGTGACACAGAGCACACCGAAGGCCACCCAGAATACTGTGCGCCATTCCAAAAGCGAGGCCTAAACAAAAAGGAAATTAGGTAAGAGCCAACTAAATTGAAATATTTCACTTACATTTGGTGTCATCACTCCCACCAGATAGGGCGTAATTACTCCTGTAATGGCGCCTATACCATTCGTAATGGCCATCAGAGTGCCCGCATAATTGGGACTCATATCCAAAGGACTTAGCTTCATGCCCGCATAATAGGCACCCATTAGACCCATGCAAATGGTGAACAAAACCACAACCAAAACACGATCGCAGCCGGCATAGGAAGCGCCTACCATGAAAATAGCGGGTCCAAAGGCAGCCAAACCTGTCATCAATTTACGCGTATTTGTGGTAGACATAATGCGACGACGTATCATCCAATCGGCCACAAAACCACTACCCACCGACACAATCCACATCATTACGTAGGGCAGGGAGGAATACAGACCATTGGCCTTGATGGAGAACTGTAGAACATCGGCCATATATTTGGGCAAATCGGTGACCATGATATAGAAGCCCCAATCGTGACCAATTTGAGCGCAGACCAGAGCAAACATGGGCAGATTGGTGAGAATGGCCTTCCAGGGTGTGGGTGGCAGATTTTCGTTGCGTCCAATGGTGCCAATTTCCTTGATCAGATACTCGCGTTCACTGGGCTTGATGTAGGGATGACTGCCGGGATCGCTGAAGCACAAAACAATCTACAAAAGGGAAAAAAAAATTTGTAAAACTGGGAAAATTTAAAGAAAAAGCTCTAGTGTTGGGTAAAACTGTTCGTTTTGAGTGAGTGAGCAAAGTGAGTTGTGCAGTTGTTCATTTTAAATGCTCAGTTGGTATTTTTAGTTCAGTTGTTCACTTAGCTTGTTATTTTTTGTTCAGTTGTTTACTCACTTAATTGTTTTTCTTCAGTTGTTCACTTTTTCAGGTTTTCTGAACAACTGAATAAAATAAAATAAGTGAGCAACAACTAAACAAAAAAAATAGAAGGCTAACATGGGCTCCACCGATATTTTAAATACTCCTGCAGTTTTTTAAAGACGCTACCATTGACAACAAAAAAGTTTTTCTCACTAGAACAAGTTTTTTGACCGATCCTTCCTATGACAGCTATAAGCTATAATTGTCCGATTTTGATCAATTTTTCCAGCATTATGTGGAAGTCTATAAAACTCATATATACCACGATTGGTGATGCTACGATGGAAACCAAAAAAGTTGTTCTCACTAGAACTAGTTTTTAGACCGATCCTTCCTATGGCAGCTATATGCTATAGTCATCCGATTTTAATAAATTTTTACAGAATTGTGAGGAAGCTTCTAAAACTTATATATACCACGATTGGTGGCGCTACGATGGAAAACAAAAAAGTTTTTCTCACTAGAACTAGTTTTTGGACCGATCGTTCATATGGCAGCTATATGCTATAGTCATACGATTTTGATAAATTTTTTCAGAATTATGTGAAAGAATATAAAACTCATATATAGCACGATTGGTGACGCTACGATGGAAAACAAAAAAGTTTTTCTCACTAACACTAGTTTTAGCACCGATCGATCCGGCGGATTCCGACAAATGTGCAGCCAATGTATATTTAAAAACTTTCTGCAAAGTTTATTCAAGCTAGCTTTAAAACTGAGGGATGAGATAGCATAGAAACAGAGTGACATGGCTTTATCGACTCAGCTCGTCATGCTGATCAAGAATATAGATAGTTAATGGGGTCGGAGATGCTTCCTTCTATGCATTACAAACATCGTGACAATTTTAATATACGAACGAATTAGCTCTTAAGCAGGTGATCAAAATTAAACAGGTAAGTGAAGAATTTAATAACTGAACTAAAAACAAGTGAGTGAACAACTGAATCACAAAGAGTAATTATCCCTAGACGCTTATCCTTTGTTATTTTGACTTTCCCATTTTTTTATACTTTATCTAGTCGTTCTATGTATACTCTTCGTTTATTTTAAAAATAAATGATCGTCTAGCTGAGCAACTCATTTTTGTTCACTCCCTCACTAACAACCCAACACGACAAATTATTATTTTCTTTCACTTACAAAGATGCAGAACCATACGACGCCCAGACCACCAAAGAAGTAGAACACAAATGGCCAATCGAATGCATCCAGAAACACACCGGATAGCAAATTACCCATAATGGTACCCACTTGACCACCACCCAATACCAGAGCACCCAATTTGCCACGTTCATTAGCCGGTACCCAGGCAGCCAGTAGCACACTTAGAGCCGGAAATGTGGTACCCTCACCGAGACCCATCAGCACACGTGTGACAATCAACCAATCCGAACCACCATACTCAATGGCCAGTGGTGTGAGCATGGTAAACACAGCCGTGGAGAGTATACCCAAGCCCAGTGTCCACTTGCCACCGAATTTCTCTGCCAATAGACCTCCCGGAATGTGTGTGACAATGTAACCAATATAGAAGGATGACAGAATCAAGCCCTGCAGCTCCTCAGACCAATCAAACTCTCCGTTATGCTGTGAATGACAGTAGAATTGTTATCATATGTTAGATACCTTTTTTCTTTTTCTACTTACGCTGACACTTTCATCCAAATCATCGGGCGGACAAATGGCCTCATCATTTTCACCCTCCGTGATGTTCTTCTTTATCACCAGAACTGTGATAGCCTGGGATAGACATACACGCATCGTGTAGGCATTCAGGATGGCCAGAAAGCCCATGATAGCCAGTATCACACGTTGCGGTATGATAAAATCTGTTAAAATACAAAAAAAAAAAGAAAGTCAGTACATCCGCTTATTAATTAATTAATTAACACTGGTTTGCCCACGTCATTCTATTTCGTATCCATGTTAATGGGCATAAAATTGATTTCCGTTTCGCATATTATTTTAAACAATTTAATTTTGTTAGCATGCATATAAATATTCCAGTTATTCAATTGAGCACAAATCAATTTGCGCTGATAGAAAGTTCAAATTGCAGTTAAATTGCCATAGTGTTAGATCAATTTACTACGACAGTGGAGATTTGGCACGACTCGGCGTTTATTGTGGCTAACAGGTACATATTATTCATATATATAGAAAAAATAATACGCTGCTTAAATTTTAGAAAATTAGAATAAGGCTTAATACTACGATTGGCTAATTTTTGTAAGTCAATTATACAATCAGAAACGAAGGCATCATGAAGTCATGAATATTCTCTAGAAATCGATTAAAAACGCTCGCCGAAAATAGATTTGAATTTCGGTACAGTTCCCTTTGCTATTGCCAAAAAACTGAACTTTTGGTATAGCTACAACCAATATTCTGCATACCACCTACCCTGTTTAAAAAAAAAATTAAAATCGTGATATATGCCCTTTAAAGTATGCTATATTATGCACGAAAAAGGCATCGTGTATAATGGGCTTTAATGTAACATTGGGTAGAAATTTTGGGTACGCTATTTAACGTTTGTAGAGATATTGGTACGCGTTCTTCTTCTTAAAAGGACATTGACACTTTATTTTACTAGGCTAATCCCCATTTCGGATCCGCGGATGCTCTAATTGATACGCATTGTACTCGAGGTGTTATTGCATTCGTGTTCGCTATATAATAATAAATATTTTTAAGAATTTCAATTTCAAAAACAAAAGATTTGAAAGCAATTAATAGATTATCAGTAGAAACCATTGGCTTAAAATATTTATAGATCACTGAACCGAACTAATCCAAGTTCTAATGCGCATTTGAAGGATAGAAAGTTAAAAAGAGTTATTAATAAAAAACGAGAAGGCAAAGCTTACTTCGACTGTGCCGAAGTTTTAATACACTTGAAAAACTTTACTCCAACTGATTAACCGGTGAAATATATATATAGGATATAGATATCAGATATTTAAAATTTTTAAATCATTGACAATAAAAATTTGATACCATAAAAAACTTTTCTTAGAAAACACATTTTCCGACCGATCGGTCCTATGGCAGCAATATGCTATAGTCATCCGATTTTGATAAATTTTTTCAAAATTATGTGAAAGCATATAAAACTAATATATACCAAGATTGGGGACGCTACGATAGAAAACGAAAAAGGTTTTCTCACTAGAACAAGTTTTTGACCGACCGTTTCTATGGGAGCATATAATATAGTCATCCGATTTTGATCAATTTTTTCAAAATTATGTGAAAGCATATAAAACTAATATATACCAAGATTGGGGATGCTACGATAGAAAACAAAAAAGTTTTTCTCACTAGAACAAGTTTCTAGACCGACCGTTTCTATGGCGGCCATATACTGTAGTCATCTGATTTTGATAAATTTTTCAAAAGTTATGTAAAAAAAAATATAAAACTAATTTTTTCCAATAGTTACGATGGAAAATAAAAAGTTTTTCTCACTAGAACTTGTTTTTTGACCGACCGTTTCTATGGTAGCTATATGCTATAGTGATCCGATTTTGATACATTTTTCCGAAGTATGTGGAAGCATATAAAAGTAACATATACCAAGATTAGTGACGCTACAATGGAAAACAAAAAAGTTTTTCTAACTAGAACTAGTTTTTAGATTGATCGTTCCTATGGCAGCTATATGATATAGTGATCCGATCCGGCTGGTTCCGACATATTAATTGCTTGCAGTAAAAAGAAGACTCTGTGAAAAATCAGCTCGATAGCTTTAAAACTAAGGGACTAGTTCGCGTAGAAACAGACAGACAGACGGACAGGAGGAAATGAATTCAGCTCGTCGTCCTGATCAAGAATATATATAGTTTATGGGGTCGGAAATGAATATTTCTATGCGTTACAAACTTCAGGGCAAAATTAATATACACTTGAAAAGTTGTTTTTTTTCAAATTTTTGTTTTCGGCGTTTCAAAATACTTCCTAAAAATGAATCAAATTGTAATCGGCATTAAAATCATAAAATTTGTTCGATCAGTGTAAATAAAATAAAGGAACAAACTTATTGGAAGTGCTGGATATTATGCGGGGCAATTACTTTCAGTCTAGTAGGCAGGCGATTTGTATAGAATATACTAGCGATGTAGCATGTACGACATAGAAGTAAAGCCTAAACATGCCGCGTTTAGCCTGGGAGTTGATGAATCAGTCAGTCAGTCAGTTAGTGGGTCTGGCTCAGTACTAATTTCTAAACACATGATATGAATGCGAATATCGACTTATAAGTATATATTTATATGATGAAAGCATGAGAGGTGTTTTCCCTATTGTACTTTACTTAACATCTGTTGGCTATAAAAATACAGTAACTTCGATAATATATCGGCGTTTCTTCAAAGAATGTTGCTTAACAAAATAGTTTCTGATTGGCTATACTATCTCGATTATATCACTTATTAGGTAATCTTATAAAAAGCTTATCATCTGATGAGTTTTGCGGTTAAGTGTGCTCATAAATTTAAGCCAATTTAATGCGACTAATTGTGATTGGTAGTAAGTGAATGGCTCACACACGACGGACGATATGATTAGCGCCCACATTTACATACACACAATCATACCCAGAAAATGCTTAGAAACTGCCTTATCAACTTATCACTCACTGGTAATCATATTAAATGAATTGTTTTTTATTTGACAATCGTGTAGCCGATTGCTTTATAAATTTTTTGTCGGCTTCCAGTTAAAGCAATTTGCTTATATTGTTTTTTTTTTTTCGTTAAATAAAATGTTCAATATTGACAGCAACGGGCAAACCAACTACGTAAAAAATATTTATTAATGTTAATTTATAAGCCAAATAAAGTTGTCAGCCAGTGACGTCGTTTCCCGGCGAAAGAGTTTTTTGTTATAAATTAATTTATTAAGCGGGTGGCTGAAGCGTGAATTGATGTGGCGACAGGTGATCTGTGATCTAATAATAATGTCATGAATCCCAAACAGATTATTTACATTTTTCTATTAAGTTGGCATCGGGTACTATCAAAATTGTTTGGTTGTTATGATTTATTAGACATTTTGATCAATTGTTAAATGAAATGGGTCAATGTTAATCTTGAATAAATTTGGGTTCATCAATGTGACCTTGATAAGCTCAAAATTGTTCAAGGTCTCTTTAATTGGCAACTTGTCAAACGTTCAATATCAATTTCCTTTGTGCGGTTGTTTACTTTTTCTGAATAATTGAAACCATATAAAATACTTACTTACAATTTAAAGGCCAGCTATGATCCGTATTACCGCAGGTGCTTATATAGCACTTGAAACTTTTTATCGCAGATCTTATAAACTTCAACCTTATCAGGACTAATAACCGTTTATTAAAACGAGTATATGGTATCGTAAAGTGTGCGACCGTCAAGTGCCTAGCGCCAAGCAACGTGTCATATGAAAAGCAGTACAAACCCATTAAAACATAAGGATCATAAACAAATGCCCAGATAGCCAAAATTAACAAATTCCTTTCGTTTTATTTGTGGTCGAGAAATTATATAATAAACCAAATTGTTTGTGGTCTTTAAGGTCCCCCCTATATATGCTTGTAATCATAATGGTTCTATTTAGAAATCGAAAAATCTGTATGGATTTTTTATTTAAATTAAATTATTTTGGTTATTAATCAGGGAATTCAAAGTTGTTATGTACAATTTATGCTTAATAGCCTTCTTGAGACTTTTCAATATCTTAGGAATTTTATTATTCAAATATGCTTAGCATATACACTGGTTTGTGCAAGTAATAAAAAAAATCCCCAATAATTAACTTTCGTATCCAAATGCGGTTTTAAACCACAACATTTTTGCGGTCGCGGAATTGAGAACAAGGCTAAGTAGTTAGACTTAATTCTTATTTAGAATGATTAATTTTTGTTGGTTACTTTTAGCTTATTCTAATGTTTCGATTAGTAAATAATATTAGAATCGTAACTATTAAACAAAATTAATCATTTCAAATCTTGAACTGGTACTGAAACAATTTGCTTTATATTTGTTTTAAACAACAATGTATTCGAATCCAAGTAGACCGGAGGCTCACCTGGGGGCCCCTTGTTAAACGAGTCTGTGGCTCTGCCCGCTTAAAGCTTAGAAAGAGGGATTGGCTTCTCCGGCCGGAGAGCGGCCTATCTCTCAAAGCCAAAATCAGACTTTTTAAGTCAATTTCCCTACTCTTAACTGGGGCATCACATGTTGGGGGACGGACTGTAACACTACATTGAAAAGAGTTGAGTTTTAAATGCACACCGGTATGTCTGCAATTCGACAATTTTCCGGGACTTGGGGATGGCTTCAGTATGTAATAGTATTGAGACATATTCCAACCGATATAGGGTACGTTTACTGTCTCACACTAATCGTCTGGCTACTGGGCTGGCTAGGCCACGAACACATCGAAGACTGAAAAGGACACACCCGGCAGACCTGTGGATATTTGGACGGGCACCTCAGGGTCGCCTGATCGAATTTGTGATTTGTTATTTTTTTTTATCAGTTATCCGCTATAAAATTAAAAAAAAAAAAACCATGCACTGACTGTGTTGAGTCTAGAAGTCTAATTTATGGTAAATATACATAGTAAATCAGAATCAGTTATATAAAAGCTATAACCTAATCTAAGTTAACTGCATTGCTTAGCTGAATAGAGATAGTTGGTCTAGGTGGTCAATAATATTAGTTTAGTAAAAGGTTATTTATAACTTTCATGTAACTGACCCTAATTTACAATGTGATTTTAGCTTATCACCGCTTTTCGTCGAGATTGCATAAAAATTGAGAGACAGACAGACAAACAAAGAATCGGATAATAGCGGACGACTCGTCTCGTCGTTCCGATAAAGAAAATATTGTATTAAAAGTCTGAGTCGGAAATACTTGCAAAAACTTGGAAAAGCAAAAATGCTCAAGACTCCGGATAAAGTAATTTGGAAAGAGATTTTCGAATTAATTTTGATTATCCGCTTTTTACAAAGAATTCAAGTTTTTAATTTACGAAATTGTTGATATCTTTTGTCAATCAAACTTCGTCGTTGGACTGGGCGGACGAGGAATGTTAAGACATATGAGATTTAACAACAATGCGATACCTGAATACTTTTTTAAAAGCGATCACATAAGCAGCTTTAAAAAAAATGTAAATGAACCTCTATGCTACATCAACATTTAACATTCTTTCTTCTGTAAAAATCGAATCGATGGTAAGTGAAACGTAAAGACTTTCTACGTCAATCTGCGAGTGTTTCATCAACATCCTGTTCAAAGTTTTTATTTTAACATACCCCGAAATGTAATTTTATTTCCAAATTTATTTTAAATTATGCCTCGATCAATTCTTTAAAATTTTTTTGAAGGAGAAATTGTTGGGAAAAATATTTAGGTTATTAAATAAAATGGTAAATATATTCGTTTCAAACGATCCTTTTATCTTTTTACTTATTTATAAGATACGGTTTAAGTTCAAATTTAAGAGAGACAAAATACCCAACAAAAACGGTTTGGGACTCGATTTTATACCGGCTTGCAGCCTTATTAGACATTAGATTGAATCAAGCACAAAGATTTTATTTGATATTTTATTAAGAACTTTTTATATACTTGTTGGATGTTCAGGGAGAGATATATATGAAATATTATTTTTTTAATACATATATAAAAACCGAAGTTCTAAAGTCTTTTCCAAAAATGAATCATTTCCACCAACAGCCGGCCCATCCAGACAAAATAAAAAAAAAAAAACAAAAAAAAATAAACTGATTTGCATAAGTTGATATTTTTGGATGGATATTTTTGGGACCTGAAATGATAAATATTGTTTACAAATATTTTGTCATGAATATTGCACACAGAATGATAATAATGATGTGAAAGTTGTTAAATGACAGACGTGTCAGCTTTGTTTTTATCAGCTACTTGGTATACATACGAGTGCACATATTTACATACATATATTCTTGTAATCATCCGCTAATTGATAGCATGACATATTTTTTTTTGCAGCATTTCTGTTCTTTCTTTATTCCTGCTTGCATATATTCGCTCTTGCGAAAATAAGTAAATGTATTGAGTGCGAGGCTAAAGTACACTTATCACATATAAGAAATTTCCAACATGTTGAGGAGCTTCGTTTGCGCCTTGATAATTGTGAATGGAAATTGTTTTTTTTTTTGCCTATTGGCAAAAGTTCAATTAAGTGCAAAATGTTTAGTATGCATACAAAGTAAGGTGGCTGGAAAGTAATTAGTTGAAGGCCCTACTAATGGACATTAGTTGATCGTGATCTATGGCCTGGTTATAACTCATTGTCTAAGCGAAAATTAGAAACTCTTATACAAGCATATATGTAAAATATATTATTTTTATGAATTTCTTACAGAAGCCCCCCCAAAGCTTGCCCAATCCCCTTGCGACAGATGTATAAAAAAAGAATGCTCATTCGTTTTAATTGCATTGACCTTGTCCAAAAAAGAAGCGCGAAGAAGGAAACGTACCAAAATCGATTCTTCTAAGCTTGGGCAAAAACTAATTATAATTGGAAATAAAAATGAATTACTGTTAGAGAGCAGCGGCAAGTTCAAGAACTGATTATGAAAATTTTATACTTAGGCAGAACGTTTACTTTGACGCAACGTAAGTTAATATTGTCATAGCATAATTTGAAGAAATTTATTGTACAGTTTTGGGTCGGAGAATTGTTTTTAGTGAATACAATATTATTTAAAGAAAAATTTAATATGTCATTTGTTTTAGAATTTTTTCATCGGAAAAAATGAACTTGAATTATAAGTGAGTCGATTTTTCCCCAATGGACCAAACCAAATTTTTCTAGTGTATTTTGGGCTAAATCGAAATCGACTCCACGAGGAAATGGTGTCACTAGACCATGGGCACCAAGGCTCCCCAGTTACCGATTATTGATGAAATCTCATTTTAAGGACTAAAAATCACCCGTAGAACTAAAAAACTGATGTTGTTTATTTGAAAAGTGTTAAAAAAAAAGGTTTCTTTAATTTTCCAAAAAATTATGTTTTATTTTTAAACCCATAGCATTTATATTAGTCATCCTAGCAAATTGCTCACTAAATATGCAAAAATAATCTTAAGTTTTATCATTTTATTTGTTCTTAGAATTTTCAAATCGGTCTAAAAACAAAAGATGTGAGATTTTAAATAGAGGGCATATTTCGAAAAATCGATATAACAATTTATCGATAATATCTCGATAACAGGTAAATCGGTTTATTTTTTGATGTCGATTTTCGTGTTTAGCGGCCTAAAGTACGTAAAAGAAAAAAATTGAGTTTATGCTGGGGGATAATTTTTTTAAACATTTCCTTTAAAAAAATGTAAAAAAAAATCCAGCACAAAAACAATTTTAATTTTGTCTTTTTCCTCTAAAGGCCTATACTCAGATGAGATAAAAAGTAGTTTTTGACAAACTTCTCAATGAAACACTTTGACCTTGAAAGCTGAATACTTTTGATAGTTTCATATTATATGAAAAATTGTCAAACTAAATTATCTCATCTAGACTTAAAACTTGAATAAAAAAAATTTTATGCCCTATTTCTTCGGTTGAGGTTTCTTTTTAAAGATAATTATATGTTCTTGACTGTCAAATTAAAAAACAATTAAATCTTTTTTATCAAAATGCATTTACAAATGCCTTAGATAAAAATGATGTTTTATTTTATTACATTTGAGCCCATTGTATTAAAACCACACATTTTATTCATTGGGGAAAAATGCTGTCAAGCAGTGTAAGTTTATGATTGTATTGGGAAAAATGTACTATACCAGCGGTGGGCAAGCCCTTGCTCCCAACTGCTACCATACCTCCGAGGGGCAATTGCGTTGCTTCGAAAAGAATAACAAAAACAAAATGCTTGCCATGCTGGTGCCAGATCACAGAAGCAAACCGAGACTTGGACAGACGGCTGCTCAACTCAAACCTCGCTTAAAAGAATTGTTTTTTCCTATTTTTGTTGGACCGCTGAACTATACAGATACAACGGTCGACTGATCTAGCTGCACGTAAGATCTGATCTGTCATCTGTCTTATATTATTACCTGATATTTTTTTACTAATATTTTTGTTCAAAAAAATTTCAAGTATGTGGGACCACCACCTAGGATTTTAGAACAATATCTCGCAAACTATTGTGATTTTTGCTTCTATATCTTCTTCAGAGGTTTTTAATCATTTGTATGTTGCGGGAAACAAAAAAATCTTATATTTTATTTAAAATTACAGAAATATCGAAAAAAACATAAAGTTACCCATTCTTTTGTTTTGACAGTTTTCAAGATGAAGTTAGAAAATTTAAAAAAAGAGCGGAAATCTTTGTTTGATTTTTATTTAAATATTTGTAATTTAGAGTTTGAAGATTCAAAATATTTTACGAGATAGAAATTTTTATTTTACCATTATACCCTTTCAAAGTGTTTGGGGCTCGACGCAACGAACATTTTTGAGTCCAAAAAAGAGTCACAGTGTTATTATTAACTCAATTAAAATTTAAAAAAATTTTGGGTATCCTAACGTTCTATATATCTTTCTATAAAGTTATAGTACCCTCAGAAAGGGCATGATCAACAGGTGTGCAAAAGTTGTTAACATATTGAAATGCCTCACTTTGCGCACCCTACAAAATAGTTTGCGGTTCTTTACACTTATTAGTATTACTTCATCTTTTTCTGTCCCTCTCTCTCTCTCTCTCCTATGTCTTTCCCTTTCCCCATTCTCAGGCAAATAATCCATAAGATATTGTTTAATAATTATGCTGGCGCGTGCCTGGAATATGCAAATGTAACAACAAACAGAAAATTCAAACAGTTGTAGAATTCGAGACACGAAAAAAAAAGTCGAAATAAAAAAAACCAACCAACAGTATCGGAAGTGCAAAAAACGTATTGTCATTGTTTTTTTTTTTTATTTTGTATGTGTGTTTATGTACTTATATAGTATATACTTAGGATTTGTTGTTGTTACTTGTCGGTCAATGTCGGTTAAGCACTAAAACAATTCATGTGATTTTGTTTTAAACATTTCAAGAATGCTTTGAGCAGAGTTCAACGTATTCACCCAGCAACTCGAATTGCCCCTTTTCACAATTCTCACACACTTACACTTGGAAAAACTTATTCCCCATTGCGGTTGTTGTGTCATCTCTGGATTATTATTTTGTAATGTTAACAAATTGGTTAATTCTTTAGCCACGGTGACGACGGGAGCTACCAGAAGGAGAAGAGATATCTGCTGATCCTCGACTTTTCACAAATTTACACAGAACACACGACGGATTTTTGGCACAGGAAGAAATGCACGCAACGAGTATTAAACAGCAAATAAACAGCAGCCCACGCACTTCTTCGTTTTCTTTCGATTTTTCGTATAATTTTTTTTTTTTTTAGCAATTTTCACACACCACCGCGAGTTTCCGATCGAGTTTGTTTTAGCGTTTGTGTTCTTTCGGCTCGTTCGTTCCGCGTACCTCGGCTGTTAAATTTCAAATGAGAAATTATTTCCACCGACTTTAGTTTATATGCCAGCAGAGATAAGCGCAAGCGCTGCCTGCTTGCTGCTGCTGGTGCTGCTTCTGCTGCCGCTGGGCTGTTGGAGTTTTTATTAGCTGCCCGCGCGTTTCAATCACATTCGATCGGCTCCGATCGTCACTGGCTGTTGGCTCTGTGTCGACAAGGAGTCATGTTTGAGCCAACACCTCCCTTATATATAGTCGCGATCGGCAAGTCATAAAATCCCACTATCTGGCCATCGGCAACATGCGTAAAATGTTTTTCAACTGAATTTTGCCGCCGCCAAGGAATTTTTTTTTGTTGTTTTATTTGCCCATTTTTAGTCTGATTTAACAATCGATTCCAGTGCTGAATACTTAAAGTTTAACAACTTTTAACGGTACTCTATAGTTGAACACGCGCTCGTTTTTATATGCAATTATATATTGTTCATATATGAATGTGTGCACTATCTTGTTCTAAATATATGTGAACCTGGGTATATATAACTGTAGTAAAAAAAAAAACCACCAAATTATAAAACCAAAAAAAAATATAACAAA
Source organism: Lordiphosa mommai (assembly GCA_018904225.1). NCBI lineage: Eukaryota > Metazoa > Arthropoda > Insecta > Diptera > Drosophilidae > Lordiphosa > Lordiphosa mommai. The sequence continues at coordinate 62,783 of JAEIFT010000623.1, read as the reverse complement.
GCTATTGTCCAATTTGGAATGCATTACATTTGTGCTCTACAATACTTATGAATGGGGTACACGCGAAATGATTAGAAGCTGGCCAAGTTGGGGGAATAATTTCAAGCCTAGTCAAAACGACTTAGAACCAGTCATTCAACTAAGTCAAACAAGTTTAAAAATTAATTGAGTCCTCTCGTACCTTAACCTGTATTATACCCCCTTTATTTAGGAATTTATCTTTAACTTCTTCCTATACCCAAGAAAACTAACGTTATTTTTTTGTATATTAATTACAAACTTTGAAAAGGGTTTTTTTGGGTGTTTTTTTTTAAATCTGCAGAAAAACTATAAGATCTTTTTCAATTTGGTTTTTTGTTTTGTGTTATTTTTTAATTAAATAAAAAAAAAATATATATTTTTGAAGATTTTGAGGGCTGTTCAAAAAGTTATCGGCCTATGAATTAATCTCAAAAAAAAGGTGTAGAGGTGATGCTAAGAAAAAAAAGCTCAAGATAATTTAATCTTTGCTGGTTGAAATGATCTTTTAAAAATATAATTTTTTCATACTAATATAAATAGTTTCTAAGACGTCTTCTTATAAATGTGTGCTTGGCTACTGCGTTGAGACGTCAAGGTCTAGATCCCCAGACAAGCAATTTTTTTTTTTATAGACAAGATTGTATTGATATTTTTTATCATATCAATAATCTTTGTCATATCGGATTAATTGATATGAAAAATGTGAAATGACTGCCATTTCATATCATTTTTTTTCTGTGTGACCATGATTCCGGGACACCAGGTTATCGGAATTGAAAACGCTAAATGTGGTTTTGATCAGAATTGATGTTATTCTGGGCCGTACATCAATCATATTTATCAATATTTATTTTTTTAAATTGGCGGTAATTTAAAAATAAATCTATTTTTCAAGTTTTTTAGTGATGGCCGATATTCACTTTTTAATAAAACACACTATTATTAGGTAATTTGGTCCTCTTTTAGTTAGAATATCACAAAAACTAGGTAACAAATCATCATAATTTTTAATGTGTATAATAAAGAGAAACATTTACTGTTTGCTTTGTGTTTTTACTGGTATTTTTACTATTTTCCAACTTTAATGGAAAACAAAAAATGTATAATTTTTGTATAAATGCCATATTTTTAAAATATCTTCTTCGATTATTTCTTAACCTAATTCAAAAAGGTCCAGCTGCCAGTCGACGCCTCTGCGACTGTTAGAGGCCAAAAAGTAAAAAATACCATGGCGAAATGAGGGCCTCTTCAACATGTTGGCTCCATAATCCGATACACTTTTTCAGCTCTGCGGCATGGTAAGTCATGATATGAGTTAGAATCTAGTTCGTAGTCCTAGTTGTAGTTCAAAAATGATTAATCTATTTTGAAGAGATATTTAGAGTTACCTTTTCTTAGGAATAGGAAAAATTATTTTGTAAAAACTTAGGAAAAAATTAAAAAATTTTTTTTTAATTTGGAAAAAAAAATTTTTCAATTTGGAAAAAAATTTTTTTTTCATTTTTTGGTAAAAATTGTTAAACATAGAAACATTAAAGAAACAAAAATAATAAAAAAAATTATTAGAAAAAATTTTTTTGTTCCCAAAAAATTGATTTTTCCACAAATGTTCTTATTGATAACCCATAGGTAAGCCCCTAAAAGGCTTAGCATCCTTTTTAAGCACTCATTTTATAGGTTGAACAATTATCTATCATATGCCATTTAAATTATTCGATGATCTCATTTGGTTCAAAAGTTATGATTTGCCACTGTGCGTAGGTAAAGAACCATAAATATGTTATTATTGACTTAAAAATATGCGTTGTAACAAAAAAAAATGTATTTTGAGCACGCTCAACTTTGTTTTTTTTACACTTTTCGCATAAACATTTGTCAATCGAAACTTTTGATAAGGACAAAATGCATAAATTTTGTATTTTTTGTATTATTTATTTTCTGGCAATACCTTTTTTTCTATTTACTAAACAGTATAGTTAATTCTTGTACTCAAAAAAAAATGGGAAATAATTGATTTGATCCAGACTTGAAACAATCTCACAATTCTTGTGTCAAACCTAAAAGGCTAATTTCAAGTCCAAGAATCTCCGGCTTGGTAAATTCATACTCAAGTCAATCCATTTGTACTTGTTTTGAGAAATTCAGAAATAAACCTACTTCTGACATCATTTAGAATTGATTTTCATCAAAATATCTTGAATTTGTATACTCTGTACCGTAGGTATAAAGTGTACAGTCAGTGGCACAATTATTTTGACAAGCAAATTTTGATTAATATTTCATTATATCTTAAAATTATATGAAAATGTTAATGTTAATGTATGGCATACATTACAGAAGAGAGCTTTAAATAAAGTTAATATTCAGAATCGGATGCATGGATTAGAAAAGTAAAATGAAAATGATAGTTTTAACAAGTAAAATGAAAATGTAAAACTTGGTTTGGCATAATTATTTTGACAAGGTTAGAAAATTGATTTCTTCTAAGTACAGTAGCTCAAATACTATTGATTCTAAACACATTTTTCACGCTAAATCAGAAATCTATAAATTGAACCTTTTAATGCCGAAGCCAGTTTTAAATCGCATTATTTTTGCAATAGTGAAAATGGTAACAAGTTTAATAAGGTTAAAATAAGTTGAAAACTGAAAATTAGGCCCGGCTGAATCAGTTAGAACATCTTTAATGCTTTACGGGTGTAAGACGCTTGTCTGACCCTGTTATTTTAACTAAAACCTTAAATGATTAGTCTACTTTGATTGAATCGAATTGAATTGATTGATCGATTTATATATTTCAATTTGACAGGAGGCTGATGATTTGTTCAATTCAATTGAGTGATAAAATTTGACTTGATGAACATGTCATTCGAAACAGTTGTTTAATTCACACCAATAGAGTTTTGCCTAAATATTATAATCATAGTGATTCAAGGTCAAACAACTAACAAAATTGAAATAAGAATTTTAAAAATCCCGTCGATCCCCAAGATTGAAATATTTTGCACGTGTTGAGCTACATTAATGTCCAACTAAAAATACGCGCTTGCCAACATACGTGTGATCAAAGTATTTTAAATATTTAGGCATTTTTACATATAATCACCTCAGAAAAGAACAAAAGAATTATAATTATATATACATATATATATGAAAATTTATATACCCTATGATATATTGTAAATATAGTTTTTTAGTTAAGGGGGTCTTCTACCTTTGCACATGGTTTTTTGTGTTTTTTTTTTTAAATTCTGGAGAGAAAACCAAAAGAGCTTGTTCAATTTGGTTTTATGTTTTGTGTTATTTATTAATTAAATTTAAAAAACTAAACAAATAATGTTGGAATTCGAGGGCTGTTTAACAAGTTATTGGCCTGCCATGGTCTCAAAAAAAAGGTGTAGAGGTTGTAGACATGATTCCGGCACTTCAGGTTATCGGAAATGAAAACGGTAAATGAGGGTATGATGAGAATTTATGTAATTCTGGTCTGTATCTCAATTGTATTTAAAAAAATTTTTTTTTAAATTGCCAGCTGTTTAAATAAAATTGATTTTTCAAGTTTATTTTTGTAGTTTAGTGTAAAAAAAATAGTACAAAAATTGTTTTCCTCTTGATTGAGGTACGGGCCAGAATTACATCAATTATGCGTCGACTGCAATATGGCTGATCAAAATCGGTTAAGTAGAACTGGCGCAATCAAGGCTACCAGGTCAAAAAACGTGGTTTCGAGAAAAACGCGCTTAAAGTTTTGAGCAACGTAAAACAAACTCACTTTAGCAAGAACATTGCTTCACTAAAATGGCAATATCTGCTAAACTATTTCGAATTTTTGAAAATGGTTTGAAGGGAATGAAAGGGTAATGTTCAAGCTATAATAATAATGCAAAACAAAAAAATCGAAAAAAATTTTCAAAAATAAAATTAACATAAAATGTGTACATAAAATAAAATAAAAATTTTAAATATTTTTTTCACTCCCAAGCAGGTTACTTTTCAACCCAACTAGTAAGTTAATGGAATTGAAATTGATTAAAAAAATGTACGAAAAGTTTTTGACTCACAGAGAATTAAAATTAATTCTATTTTTTAAGAATCGGTTTCCCTGCAACTTAACCTCCCCATTTTGTATCGCGTAGGGTGTGTCAAATGGCAGCGACACAGCTTTTTGTATCTCCAATAGATTTTTCATTTTTTTTACATAGTTAGTTACAAACGGTTACCGGTTAGAGGCGGGTTTTTTTTTTTTTTTGCTTTGCGCAATGCAATTAAATGCAAAGCCAAAACGAGAAGGTGGTACAAGGGGGCGGCGTGTGGTTTTTGGTGGCAAAGTGAATGCTTATCGTAGACGGGTGAACTACCATCCGGACAGTAACTAGCACAATTGCAGCTTTAAATACTAATATTCTAACTAGACAAAAGTAGATTTTTAATTTCATACAAAATATTGTTATGAAATTTGTTTTACGGTTTAACCAGTTACGCTTTGCGGTTCAATGCAGATGTCGATGACGTCGGAAACCTTAATGAGCGATCATTGTCAGTGGTTAACATTATTTGTAATGCTAACCATTATTCCAAGTTGATGGGAACAACAACTCGTGACACTTTTGATGGCTTTGAAATACTTCTGAAAACGACAAATTGGCCATTGAGTATTAAATTCTGGTCCTTAGGGTTAATCTATAAGTATAAGTTTGTCGCTTGAAATCGAATACAATAAATGATGATTTATTGCTACCGACATGCCAGTATAAATCAGTTTTCCAAGCACATGCCTACCTAACACTCAATTATAAGTGATGTATGGAAGCAGCATTCCAGGTTTATCAGTCAACTCGCTTATCAATGGCATACTTTGTCCAGACTGCAGTTGAACTCGGTAAGCGGTATCGGTATCCCAAGCGTCTCAGGCGGTTGCTAATCAAGGGAAGTACTCCACATATACAAGATATGTGCAATTTATAATCCACACAATTACTTGAGATTAATGAAACGGAAATTTAATTTATATGATTCAGAATATGTTTTTAAATACTTAAAGAGCATTAGCGGTCATATCAATATTTTGCCCTTGGCCTTACAAAAGAATGGCTGGTGACTAAAGTAAAGTTGATTAAAAGCTAGATATCTGAAGTAAGACAATAGATATCCAGAGTTTATTACGATTAAGATTAAAGAAGCTCTCGTACTAAAATCAAGCTGAAGAAACATTAACAATAAGTATACGGTACAATAAGTATAAGATACTTTAAAAGAGGAGTGCGAGGATCTTCTCCTTTGGTTTTTGGTTTATTTCAAAACTACACCCAGAAAAAGGCAGAACGAATTGTTCTAAAAACAAGGAAAAATGTACAGAATGTTAAAAATGTAAATTTTTTAAAGCAATAATACCCTGCCCATGGCTGGCTAAGACCTTGTCTGTACGCTCATACGGACATTGATATATCGACTCGGCTGTTGATGTTGTTCAAGAATAGGTATTGGTGTCTGCTCTTTCATATGCTTTCAGTGGGCACTCGTGCTTTATAGGGTCGGCGATCCTCTTTCTTCCTTTGGTACAGAATATAAAAAAGTTCTTGAAATTATCCAGTTTCTTTCCAGAATTTTGTAAGAACCATTTCCTCTTGGGTTTTCTTACATTCAGCATGAATAGCAAAATATAAAAACAAATATAAAAACAAGAATAAAGTCCATGAATCATGAAAAACAATATTATATTATATACTATTTTTTCGTTCTTAAAGTTTACAAAAAAAACTCGTCCCTTAAGTTCAAATCGTTAGTTAACACAAATTGATCGAAAAGAAAACAGAGAATATACTCTTTCAACACAATTTCGAAAATTCTTGGTTTGATTACAAATGGCACAGATAGGGATTGTTCTAGGAACATATTGGTAATCATTTCAGATAAAAGAGAATTGAAGTAAAATTGTATAGCCTTAATTTAAGTATGATTGGTTCTTATTTTAGAATCAAAGCTCATTATTAATAGATTATTCGTTCTTAAACTAAGCACATATACAACTTAATTGAGCCAATGACCAGATTAAATGTATATTAACTTTAAAAGTTCTTGAAACAATTCCGAAACGTTCTTATGGATGTGAAATCTAGAATTTCGGGATTAAAAAAAGCGGTCGAATTAAGAATTTTCGGAATCATTTTGAAGAAAAGAAGTGTTTCATATCTCGTGGTTCAGAGTGCTCCATTGTTTCTGTCCTCATCTTAAAGTGCTCAGTCATCTCATAGTTCTTGCTTGAAGTACGCATCGCATCGTGTTTCATATCTAGTGGTTCAGAATGATCCATTACATCTGTCCACCTAGCCAATCTTCTCCAGAATAACCATAGTTCTCGCTTGGAGTGCGGTTCGCATTCAATCTAAGGTTCACAGGTCGCCATTGCATCCGATCACCTAGCCAATCTTCTCCAGATTTACCATATTTCTCGCTAAGAGTGCGCTTCGCATCCGATTTAGGGCTTTTAGCTAATCTTCTCCAGAAATCCAAATATCTCGCTTGGAGTGCGCTTCGCATCAAATCAAGAATGACTCAGAGAGCGGCATTGCACCCGTTTAGCTAACCTATCTTCTCCAGAGTATCATATTTCCTGCTTGGAGTCCGCTTCGCATCCACTCTCACCGTTCAGAGTGCTCTCGTACATCGGGACTTGAAACCCACCTCCTTCAGAGAATCCTAAGCAGCGCCGAGGAGGTGGAGTTGAGGCAAACCCGGGGGTCACCGGTCACAGCATTAGTTGGATGTCCAACCCCAAGAATCAGAGATCAACGATACATCTCGGAAGTATTCACCCTCTTTTCCTCCACAGTGTTGCTCTCCCCTCTCTGAGAAATTGTACACTGAAAAAATTGGGTGCGGCCATAGTTATGCACCGGGGTTTAGTAAGCGAGATCTCTGATTCGTTACTTATACATGCTCAACTCTTTGGTTGTGTGATTTAGACGGCACTGCCTCAAAAATATTTGAGCAAATTTTGTATACATATTTTAAAAGAATTTGAGATTGTTGGGTTCTTCCCAGAAGTTGTCAACCTTTTGCAGTAAGTCAACAGTAACAATATGTGCTTGACTTCCTCAGAAAAGACTGGAATAGGTAACCGCTTTAGGAGGAAAAAGGGTAAGTTTGCCGAGACCTAACCCAGTTAGTAAGGTTACTTTTAAAAAAAGATACTTATTCAAGGCTCTTCACATGATCTTAAATCAATTTCTCTGGCCCCCCGTCAAATAACATTATGATGGCCTTGTATCTCTCTCCCCCTCTCTCTCTCTCTCTCTTTCTTCGCATAATAAACGATCTTAAGCAGTCCATTAATTAAGATCTTCATTATTTTTCACTGCTTGTTTATGTTATGCCAGGAGTTGGCACATGAATGCAACATGTGATCCATGTGCGCCATGTGATAGCAAAATGCCAAACAGAAGGGGACAGACGGAGTTGGAGTCAGAGAGTCAGTCATGCGGTGCCACAAGTCATAATTTCTCTTATAAATTATTCATACTCGGTTGATATAGACGCACATCTAGGCACTCCACACCCCCCGCCACTCTGGTCAGTTACTGGTTCCATTCCAGAGCAAAAAAAAAAAAAAGTAGCAAGTTTTTTTTTTTTTTTTTAATTGACCAGACACAAAATGTTGCGCCTTGGGTTCAATTTCCGACAACTGAGACCCATCAGTTAGTTCTCGGAGGTCTTCGACGCATTTTGATTGACAAAAACAAAACTTTGGCGCCCGCTGTCCCCATAAATAGACATTCTGCGCGCTTCAATTAATTTGTACATATAACGCAAAATATGCGAGTTAAATATTGAGAGTGTCGAACCAGTTAATGCCGGAAATATTTTCGGTCAGGGGCATAGATAGCCAGTTTTAACTGGATTTTCTTTTTGGAATCGCATGGAACTATATTCGATATTTGCATTGAAATGTTGTATAAAACATTTCAATTGCAACATTTAGTTGGTCATGTCAATTAAAAATGAATATGAAGATCAGCTGAGATCATATCAAATGGACTAATGGATCACATGTGCGTGAAGTTAATTGATGAGGGGCGAGCATTAATTAATAAGTTTGACGCTATTTTTTTATGGAATGGAAGAATCCCAGAAATTGCATTAGAAATATATCAATTTTTTTTAATGGAAACATTCATCAGCGAATTTTAAACTACAATTAATATTTATTAAAAGTTGGGAAATAGGTAATTTCGGCTACACTGGGCGAAAACTCAAGAAATAAAGCTGGTAGGGTTGTCCATATTTTTCAAGATATCAAAATTTGCAAAATGGATTATCGATATATGGAGTTCAAAAATGATCAAAATATCGTTATTTTTTAAAACCTTAATAAAAAGATACTGAAAAGCTTTAAAGAACGTCTTTAAAATAACAGATGTATTAGCCATTGTTTGCCGTAAAGCCGTAAAAAAAGACTGATATTTATTTACTCTATGCGTAACAGATATGAAAGTCTAAGATCGGCTCCGGAGATTTTGAGGTTTCACATGGAGCCCGACCATTGGAAACTGATGACAATAAAATCATTACAATGATTTCTGAAAACCGTAACACATTGCCGAAAATCTTTATGAATCACATAAAAAAACCAGAAAACTATCTTAAAATCTAGTGAATACTTCCAACAAGTTCGATATTTGGGTACTGCACAATTTAAAGGAAATTCTGACCTTACTAAGCGTATCAATATCTGCGACTCACTGCTTAAACTAAGCGAAAACGTCACTTCAAAGGCCAATATTTACCAGAGGAAAGTAATGCTGTAACCTTGCAACGTCAGATTTTTATATGATTCGATTTCTTTAAAATGATTTATTCGATTTTACTGTTAAGTAGGACGGTCAAGGCTTCACTGGAGTCGTCGACATGCAGCAGATTTGTCAGTAGAGGTACTCCCCAAGGAGGGGTACTCTTGCCTTTTCTATGGAACGTAGCTGCGAATGCACTATTACTTTGTTCAAAGGAAGGGGATGGCTGCAAAGTGATTGCTTATGCAGATGATGTTGCCGTCGTCTTCTCGGGAAAGTTCATTCAAACGTTATGCAATCGAATTACATCATTCCATCAAACCCTTACCAACTGGGCAAAGAAAAGTGAACTGAGCGTTAACCCATCTAAAACGGAGCTTGTACTTTTCACAAGGAAGTACAAAATTCCCTCTGTCGTCTCTCCAAAGCTCAATGGAAAAAATCTTAAACTAAGTTACAGCGCCAAATACCTAGGCCTCATATTAGATAGGAAGCTTGATTGGAGTCTGAACACCGTCGAAGGGGTTAGTTAAGCCACTGTCACCCTCTATGCGAGTAGAAAAAGAATCGGGCTTAAAAGGGGGGATGACACCAAACATAGAACGATCGGAATAAGGAGTATCAGTATGGTGGCCGGTCCTAGAAAAGACAGCCCTGCAGCGCAGATTCTCCAAGGTTCAGCGTATGGATGAAATACACGTCTTTATCCCTTCTAGAGAAGAGTGGAATCAGGCTGCGCCAGGACCGCAAAAGTCTATACAAATTTACTCTGATGGCTCGAAACTCGACAATGAAGTAGGTGGCGAAGAACTCTGCATCAGTCATTCTTTCAGACTACCAGATCTTTGTAGAAATTCTTGCGATCAAGGTACTCCACAGTACTCCACTAATACAATAAGCATTTTCTCTTACAGCCAAAAGCACTTGGCTCAATATTCCCCAATTCGGTATCGGTTAACGATTATCGCAAATCTCTCTAAGAGATGGCAGAACAGAACATTAGGGTCCAAGGACACAGGGATATAGAGGGCAATTGCAAAGCAGACGAACTCGCGAGACAAGGCACTACCACCAACCTCCTTCCGGATAGGGAAAATGTAGGTATGCCCATGGCAACGTGCAGCCTCATTATAAAAGAATTACTCGAGCATAAAGCTACATAAAAACGGTAGTCAGCTAGTACATCCGGGACAGCGCGACTGACTTGGCCGAATCGCAGCGAAACACGCTCATTGGACCTACACCCAGAGAAATCTAGCACGATTAGGCAAGACTGAAATCGGCTTCAATTTAGTTTTTTTTCGTCTTGAATTTTCAAGAAGAAATCTGCTTGAAATCGAGAAGACTTGTGCGCTCGATTTTGAGTTTGGTGGCAAGGGAGGTGAGGCGTTCGCATTGCGGAGAGCGAACGAAAAATCGAGCTTGAAAATTCATGCTTGATTTCAGTATTTTCTTCTTGAATCCAAGAAAATTCTGTCTTGCCGAACTTCTGACACGAAATCTGCTTGATATCAAGCACGATCTGCTCGATTTTTTCTCTGAGTGTATGCCTGCTCAGTTGTAAGGTCTATTACAGATCACTGACTGGTCGCTAGACTAGATGCAGGGACAAGGAAGAAGTGGGGTCCGCCTCACACTTCTTCTGCTCGTGTCCTGCTCTAAGGCTAAATTTCTTGACTTACACTTCCTAACAGATATATCCGAGCTTTCGAATATATATATAAGACAAATCTCAGGATTCATAAAGGCAGCTGGTCGAACAAAACGACCATTAAATAATCAGTAAATGTTTATTCTCATTTCAATTAATGATCCATGATGTCTATGATCTTTGAATATTAAAAAACATTTGCTTAGCTTGTTTTTCTCCCTCAACTGAAACAATAATATATTATTTATCAATTTAAATGTACCACAAAATTAGCAATAATAATAATTCTCATTTCCGTGCACGAGACAATATTTGTTACCTGAGTGAAAATATAAATCTGACGCTTACGAAATATTTGTAATTAGTTACAAACACAAATCATTTTGCAAATTGATCTCAGCTCTCCAACAAGTTTTACTCCGTTTTCCCCAAACCACAATAAATCAATGAAATACACGTTTATTTGCAACAGCTGAGTGCAAAAAAAAAAAAGGTAAACAAATACTTCAAAAAAAATAACACTAAAATAGTTATATGCGCCAAGGCATTAACATTTTGAGGGTCAAGCGATGACAAGAACAATTGCGACTGCAAATCGTCACAACGTACTTGGCCTGGAGAAGAATCTCTTGAAACATGAGTGATCTTTAGAGTCCAAGGCTGAAGTAGTCATCAGGTTTACCTTAACACTTACGTTAGTTCTGGGGGTTTTACCAAGTGGAAGACATCATAAAAATAATAATATAAACTGGGTACAGGCGATTCGCTATCTTAAAAATGTCTTTTACAATGGTGTACTAATATTAATATTGGACCTAATCTTTATAGTACCCCCAGAGTCTTTATAATGGTTCTACGACTTTTGTACCTTCTCCCCAGAGAGGCCTCCAAAGATAAGATTTCCAACTAACTATATAGAGAGACTTGCTCCATACAAATCTGAGGCAAATTAGTCTCAGCATGTGACTTTGGGGGGGCGGGACGTTGGTGCAAACTCAAGTTCCATTAATACAACAGGCGCACGCCTGTGGCCAATTTAGATGGTTAAATAAAGCATGTGGGCATATAGAGGTGTGTCATCCAGGTGTTTTAATTACTTAATTGTCGGGATCATTAATTGGAAGTGCGCGCACTCAAAAACCTGTTAATTTTTAATCATGCGGGGAATTTGGCAAATGTACTAGTACGAGGGTTGGCTTTTAAATTTTAAAAATAGAAAATTCTGAAAAAATGAATGTCGTTCAAAAAAGGATATATCACTTGAAGATTTTTTGTACCATTATTTTTTATGATTTTAAATATGGAATATGCAAATAAGAAAATAAGGCAAATAAATGCCACAATTTTAATTTAAATTATTTTAAAAAGTACTAAATACGGAATTTTTCGGCACTATTTGATAAAAATATTTACTTGTGGGATCCTTTGCTTTAGTTCAGCATTGGGCGCGTTCCTATATTATGAGCTGCTGTTGTAACAAAGTCAAATAAACTGGTTCCAGTCCACCGCGAAGCAGCAGAACGCACACATACTTAGGCTAAAATGTGATTGTATTGTTTGCCCACCACTGCTTTAATTTTTCGTCCCTAACAATCTTTTAAAAGAAATTTTGATCAAAATTTGTGAAAATTATTTGCCTATGCTTAATCTAAGATTTACTTTTAATGTTCACGATAAAGCATCACACTTGGATACAGGAAATCGCTGGTAGATTGATTTTAGTATTGGGCGCGAGACGCGGACTCCAGCGAATCGGGAAAACAATAAAATAGTAAAGGAAGGTCGTTATTATTTATCACGTAAAGAATTTGCTTAAATTTGTATGACTTGCTCCCTTTTAAGACCCATTAAGCCAAGTATTAATCGATATTTGAGCAAATTATTTGAGTACTGATCTCTTCTCAGAATTTATTCATGATGAAATATCTGACGAAATAAGTTTATATATTCATTATGTTAATTATAAGAAACAAGTATCAATTTTGTCGTTTGGGAAAGACTGTAATGAGCTTCCACTAATGCAAAAACTTGCTGGGCGAGAATTAACTTAGACAACTTCATACGCAATCAACAAAGAGCGTGTTTTCTACCTCCAGTAGAATACTTAAAGAAAGACGAACTTGCCTGCACGGCGACAATTTGAGCAAATTTCTAAACAACAATTAGGAAAGTTGTTCACAACCGACTGTAATATACTCTGTACCTAGCAAATTTTGTATATAACTTCACTTAGAAAATAATGTCTTTCTAAAAGGCAGCACATTTTTCTTACTTTTATACCCAATTATGTTTTTATTTATTCCGATTTTTGATATAAGCGCACGTTCTCAAAAGTATACCATCCGTTCCAAATCGATGAACGAACTGAGAAAATTCGATCTAAAAATGATTCTGAAAAAATTACCGACCGAATTACTGGGATTAAACTCCTATTGAAAATATGTAAAGAAAATGATTTTGTTATGAGGACATTTAGAAAAGGAAGAAAAAAAGGAAGGGAATTAGGAGAATAGTATGATGTTAGCCTAGGTTCAGTGGCTGATATTCAGATACCTTCTGGTTTGACTGTAGTCAGGCAGATTTATAGCCACACTGTTGGGGTGGTCTGACAGCCTCTGTATATGTTTTTTGACTGAACCTCTGTATCCATGTAATTTTGAGCTCCCTGTTCAGTAATATGTAAGTAGTTAAATTTTACGCTCCAGTCACAATCCTTATGGCTTTGCTCTGAAATCTCTGGATCATATTTATGTTGGATGTTGATGAAGCCGTGCCTCACAGCTGAATGCAATGGGTCCATACTGGGTTGAGAATGGTCTTGTATAGCCAAAGCTTGTTTCTGGTTTTGAGCTTAGAATGACGTCCGATGAGTCAGTAAATTTGACGCAGTTTGATATTGAGCTGCTGCTTTTTTCTTTCGATGTGCGTTAGCCCGAGTTATTTTACTGTCTCACAGTGTGGAATTATTATATTATTTAAGATGAGTGGAGGACAGTTTTCTTTCTATTAGTGAAAATGTTCCATCTGGCCAGCCATTCGGCAATAATGCTTGACGCTTTAGAAGGGTTTTGAGAGACTGTCATTAATGCTGTGTCATCTGTGAAGGTGGCAACTGTAAGACTCTGATTTTGGACTACTAGCAGTTCTGCTATTTATTATTTAGTAAATAATAAAAATAATTTGTTTAAACTGTTAGTGCCGATTTCTCATCTCCTACATAGCACTATCTGACATATAAACTAACAAAAAACAGAGTAAAATATTGTTTTATATGACAGCTATCAAGAAGATGAGAAATCGGCCCTAAATGTAGTAAATAAGACTATGCAAATCATTGATTAACAAAATTCGCTCCCTTTGAGAAATGTGTTTTGCATTCAAAAACTATCTTCAGCGACGAAGCTCATTGGTTTTGCAGTGGAAGAGAAAAAAAAACAGAAACTATGGACGGACTAACAGAGATGTGGTCAGAGCTGAGATGAGCTCAGGGGCCACCGCAGGAACATTGATTTTTGTATGGATGATCGGGATTTTACGGCAATGAAAGTGAAGAAGAAGAAACATGGATTTTTGGGGCTTTAAACGTCCATGCATCGCATAGAAAGCGAGGCAGCTGAAAAGATGATTTAATCCTCGCGGGAGCGAAACAGAATTTTACAGCTACTAATCAGCAGCAGATGTTGCATATTCTCAAATAAATCAAAGCTTTTGAATAATTTATTAGTCCAATGTTAAATTTTTTATTGCAAAGAATCATTTAAATAAAAGTTTGATGCTAGACCATTTCTTAAATCATTCGGAATACTTGGAGGCCCTTCTAATGATAAAGGTATTGGTGTTGGGCCGATTCTTCTGCTATGGGCGACCAGACAAATGCTGTTGATCAATTGATAATTAAGCAAATTTTCCAAAATCATTTCTTTCTCACTTGCCAAGTTTTCAATAATATTCACAACCACAACCGGACATGCTGCCGTATTTTTCCATTTTGTTGACAAAAGCTCAAAATTTAATTATGAGTAAACAAACAACAGCTGAATGACGATTGGGACTTAATAGGTCCGATCGTTTAATGTAAACACCAAAAAGTTCGTAGCCCCAGAAAAGGGAGTGCGACTGCAGTTTAAATTATGTATAAAACACCCTATAACTTTTTTGGCTCCTAATTGATAAATTTCTATGAATTTCGAATTTTCGTGAGATTTTAAAGTGAAAACACGCATGATTTGAGCTAAAATAAAAACTCGAAACGATTAAGTATACATTTTTCAAAAGTAATTTTCAACACAGAAAAATCTTGCACTCAAAGTGGATGAAATTTAATATTAATAAAAAATCATTACTTACAGTCTCTGCTTTTAAGCTTGTTAACGATGCCATAATAGATTCGAAGCATTGATTTTGTATTTTATGTAAAGCCATCGCGTGTCTAATGTACGTTGTAATACATTCATACGTCAATACAGGAAAAGTTATAAGCATTTATTACAATATATAAAAAAACTTTTCTTATGAAAAAGTTTGTTTTTTTTTTTTTTTTTTTGAGGAGAACCCGTTTTGTTTGATTTTTAGAGCGAAGCTCTTTAACGGGGATGTGGGATCAGGGGTCAGGGATGTGGGATGTTGGATTTGGAATCAGGGATCTTGGAGCAGGGATCCGGGATTTAGAATCTTGGATCTGGAATCAGCGATCTGGGATCAAGGATGTGGAATCTGGGATAAGGGATCTGAGATTTGGGATCAGGAATCTGGATTCAGAAATCTGGAATCAGAAATCTGGAATCAAAAATCTGGGATCAGGGATGTGAGATCACGCATCTGGGATCAAGGATGTGGGATCAGGGATGTGCCATCAAGGATCTGGTATCAGGGATAAGGGATATGGGATCAGGTATCTGGGACTGGTACTGGTAAACTATTTTCCAACACTGTTTTATATAAAATAATAATAATAAAATAATTTTATATTCCCATGCAAGACTTCATATTCTGATTCTGATTTTTCTTCGTAAAGAGCTTCGCTCGTTCCGTGTGTTCCACGATGCATACTCCTTTTTTGTAAGGTTCCGAAGAGAGTTCAACTTCGAACCGGTTTGCAGCCCTGGTTTTAAGAACTTAAAACATTGAATTGATAGGTGATTCGACTTAAACCCCTGACTTGGGACCGAATGAATTATTTATGTTCTGGCACATCAAAAATAAGCTCTGAGAACAATGTTATACAAAAAAAAATTGTCAAATCGAATCTGGTTGGCTTAAATGTTGGCTATTCCTGAATTATAAAAGTCAACCCTCTTCTGTACTTATTTTTATACAAAATTTTTAAATGTCATAATTATTGTAATCAAAGGGGGGCTGGCATTTACACCTGATACAGGTAAGCAAAAAAAAAAAAATTCATTAAAAGTGTGAAAAGTGGTCAGAACTTTTAGCATGTCATTTAATTGTGGCATTTGTTGTTGTTGTTGTTTTAAATATTTACTTAAGGTGCATTTCCTAATAACAGGAACTCTCCGGCGACGGGCCTTTTGAAAAGGCACGTGATGAGCAAATTATTTATTTATAAATCAAATAATTTGTTCGAGCGGAAGTGAGTTTTTTGTTGGGTGCTTGTAGGGTATATATTTATTCATTTGACTGGATTCCTTATTTGTGTAAATGCCTGACCCACTGGGTTAACTCAAGATAACCTTCATAAATGTGAGAAAAACTTAGGAGAAAAACCTTGACCTCCAGAACGTAGCAACAGGTGCTGGCTTTGTGTAGTCATTTTTGGTTTCTTTTGGCCTGCCGACAGTAAACACCAAAAAAATATAAGAAGATATTATGAACCCCATTGATAAGATTAGAATTGGTTAGAGATTCCAGCAGCCCAGCGTGGGAAAAGACACCGAAAGAATTATGGGAAAAATATTCAAAAAAAATGTAAAATAAATGTAAATAATCAATATAAGACCTAGAATGGTCTAATATTTGATTTAGAACCGGTTTTCACTTTTAGCTTATTTACATGCTCATTGCCATTTACACAGCTTGTAATCAGCGATAACGTCGCACAGCCTTCGAAAGTGAAAAACTAAACCATAAATGGATTCAGATTTAGATTTGGATTACCATTAGTGTCAAGCAACAAGTGTTTACTTATTGATTTATAAGTCGTTTCCCTACAGCGCCACTTGAAAAAAAGGTGTTGAACTTTTAGTTCATTGGCATTGACATTGGCATGCGGCAAAGTTGTTAAATTTCAATGTTTACTTAGCCACACAGGCCACACAGGCCTTTTGAACTTAGCATCTGAAGAGTGTCAACAACAACAGCAAATTTGTATATATATATACATATATATTCATAGCGTTTGCTGTTAGAATTAGATCTGCACTGTTGACTGAAGATAACCCTAATTAATAATTTATATAACATAAAAAATATTCCAAAATTTTTACCATACACTTTTCTTCTAGTGAACTTTGATTAAATTCATTTAAATTTAAAAAACAACGATAAGAACATCGAAAGCTGAAAACATTGAAGCGTCACAGTGTTGTTGACAATAGTAAACAAAATGTGAGGCGATGGTTTTTTGGGATGCCCAGATTGACATAGTCCACATTGATTAACATTAAAATGGCAAAACAATTACTTGATAATATTATTCAGAGCATTTGCGTTGATTCACCGAATTTGCATCAAACATTCATCTTGTTTATTCTAGCAAAAAAAAAACACAGTTCGTACAGTGGCATTTATCTACTGGGTACTAGTCACTTTTCAATCCACCAGTGAACAGCTCTTTCTCTAGCTACATTTATATGAAAAGATTTAACTTTCAAAATCAAAATCATATATAGAAGACCTAGTTTAAAGAAGTCAGTAATTTTGTGAAGAAAGATATGCTATACAAATCATAATTTACAAGCAGCATAGCTTTTGAATAGTTTTGCACCGTTAGTCGTTTTGGGATTCCCCACGAACTATGGCATATCCTACATGGAAGGGCAACTGATAACCTTTAGTCTATAGCGTAGGGCTTTGATAGAAACGAGAGGATCTTGAAACAGCTGTATAGACGGCGTGATCACTTTAGGGGTTGTTATTACCTAGTGACCAGGGTACAAACTCAAAACCCGAACCGATATATTACATTTTTTGAGAACCGGTATTCGAGAACCGATATTTTTGGAACCGAAAGGACCGAATATGGCGTTCATAAAAAATGAACTCAACTGAACCACTGTACAAAAAATTGAAGTAGCTTTTAAGCGTGTGCGATGGTGCAGTGCGCTGAAATGCTGAAATTTCCATTCGTGTTCAGCGCAAGTACCCAAATTCGATTCCCATACAAAGCATAGCTGACATAAAAAGTGTTTTCTTTGGATTTCATAAAGAAATAAATAATCCAAAACAGGTGTTGGTTCTTGAAGAGTGAAGCAGGCAGAACCATTTTATATCAGATATGATAGTCTATAAAAATGTATTTATGAGTCGAATTTATTTATGCATGTCAATATAATTGTTTAGTTTAGGAACAATTAAGTATTTTGTGCTTAAGGATGCCAGGATCTCTGAAAATAGAAATTTAAAAAAAAAATTATTAAGGAGATTGTAATAAAATGTAATGGGTGAGATGGACATGTAAAGGTTTAAGGGGGTCTTCTACCTTAAAACATTTTTTTTCCAATTTTTTTGTTTTGCATTATTTTTTTAGCTTGGACATTCCCCTTTCATCCCCTTCAAACCATTTTAAGAAATTCGAAATAGTTTAGCAGATAAAGCCTTTTTAGTGGAGCAATGTTCTTGCGAAAGTGAGTTTTTCTCGAAACCAGTTCTACTGAACCGATTTTGATCAGCCATGTTGCAATCGACGCAGAATTAATGTAATTCCGGCCCGTACGTCAATCAAGAGGAAAATCATTTTTTTACTATTTCTTTTTACACTAAACTACAAACAAAAAAATTGAAAAATCTATTTTAAAAAAATATTGAAAAATATGATTGAGGTGCGGGCCAGATTTACATCATTTCTGATCATATCCTCATTTACTGTTTTCATTTCCGAAAACCTGAAGTCCCGGAATCATGGCTACCTCCTCTACACCTTTGTTTTGAGACCTAAATTGGCAGGCCGATAACTTGTTGAACAACCCTCGAATTCCAAAATATTTTTTGATTTAATTAATAAATAACACAAATAGAAAACCCAAATTGAAATAGATCTTATGGTTTTCTCTCCAAAATTTTTTTTTTAAAAATGAACAAAAATTTTTGATGGTTCAGACCGAGTCTGAGGCATCGAGGTAGTGACCCCGAAGAGCCACAAAATAGTCGACAATAATTGACTTATACAGCCAAAAAAATGTAATCCTTAAGAAAATATTGGTTCATGCTCATTCGAAAAAAAAATTGTCCTTTGCTTCGTTTTTTTGTGTTTTTTATATTAGAAATTTAAAAGTTTCGATACCTAGTTCTATAATGTGATATATTTAATTCATATTTAATTAGTTGATTGAATATTGATGTACAAATTTATACAAAATTATTTCAGGTCAGGCAGCGAGTTAATCTAACATAGTTTTTAAAATGTTAACATTTACGCGCCTAACCATGTTAAAATTGTGGCTGTTAAATGTTAGTGATGGGTCTGCAGTGCGCGTCTGTTAAATGACAGCCAATGTTAAATATATCAATGTTAACGCATTAGACATTCGATTGTTGTTGTTGTTGCTGTTGTCAAAGAAATTGGAGAAATAAATCCAGCAAATCCCAAACAAAGTCCGCGATAAACCACAATTTATAAAATGTGAGGCGGACCCACAGCGATTGGCAGGCCTCGCAATTAGTCAGAGTGGCTGGGGGACTGGACTCAACTGCAGACACAATGGGCGATACTGACGAAACCCGGGACAGGAATGGCGTCGTATGGCAAGAAATTGGCATCAATCCGCAGCACATATGCGAATCTGGTGGCGAGGGACGCTATCAATTGATATGTGACAAATCCTGGCTGCAGGCGCTGGAGAAACAACGTAAGCTGACGCCATTTCCCAGCTGGCCACAGTTGGATCGCCGAGCACATCCCAGCCAGGGTCAGCTAGAGCATCCCTGGACCCGAATACTGGTGCAGACATATCGCAAGCAGCCGCAGCGTAAGGTCTATCCACTGCCAAAAGGCACAGCAGGTGCCACACCGGCTGACTTGCCCTTGTCCTACTCCCAGGCAGTGGCCCAGGTGGCACAGAGCAACTTTAAGCAGCTGTGGGAGCAGGCCTATCAGGAATACAAAGGAGCTCATGTCAAAATGTCCAGACCCTCAAGCAGTGCGGCGGTGTCAGCTAAATCCCTGCCTCATCACACGGGACTACAGCCACATGATGTGGTCTTAAAGGAGCTCATACAACGCATCTATCAGTGTCCCGTAATGCGTGTGGCAGGCGGTGACTGTGCTCAGGATTCAACTATGGATGAATGTCATGCCAACATCTTGCCCGCCCTGGTGGCCATTGAGTCCTCTACGCATTTCTCGGTGCTCTTCTATCCTCCCGCTTTGGAGTGCAGTCTGTATGACTGCATTACCTATAGTCCCGCACTTTTGGGTAAAGGCTACAACAAAACTTTGTTTCTAATCTATCAAATCCTGCAGCTGTCCAAATATTTGCAAGCACAAGGCTTCTTTTTGGGTGATCTCCGACTGCAGCATATTGTATTGAAAGAGAATCTCTGGCTACAGGTGTTGCCACGTTTAAAGTGTAATCTGCTGGAGGATGACCAGGCGGTGGATATGACACCGCTAGACACTCCAGAATCGGATCATATGGAGCCAAATGTGGCTTCTCTTAGTCCCATGTTTGATCTTAAGCTGGCCTATGATCCCGCCCAATTTAATTTACGTGAATACTCGGAGCTGTGGTGCAATGGTCAGCTGTCCAATTTCGACTATCTCACCATATTGAATAATGCCTGTGGTCGGAGTTTAACCAATGCTTCGCATCATCACATCATGCCCTGGGTCACTGATTTCACGGGACGCAATGGAGCCAATTGGCGGGATTTGACCAAGAGTAAATATCGCCTGAACAAGGGAGATATTCATTTGGATCTGATGTACAACCAGGCCAGCAATCAGCCTAGTAATTCGGAACTGGCAGCCGAACAGGTGCCACATCATGTCTCTGATTTTCTCTCGGAGATTACCTATTTTGTGTATATGGCCAGGCGTACACCGCAGTCTATACTCTGTGCCCATGTGCGTCCCATTTGGGTGCCCGCTGAATATCCTGTTACCATACAACGTTTGCAGGAATGGACACCGGATGAGTGTATACCGGAATTTTATTCAGATCCCATGATTTTCAAGAGTATACATGAGGATTTGCCGGATTTGGAGCTGCCGGCCTGGGCCAGCTGTCCGGAGGATTTTATATGCAAGCATCGCGAGGCTTTGGAGTCACAGTATGTGAGTGAGCGACTGCATCATTGGATTGATTTGAATTTTGGGTGAGTTTTTAAATAAAGGATCGGTGCCCAATAACACTAGTTTACAGCGAAAAAGACCCATTGAAGGCCTTATTATACTCTGTACCGAAGGTACAAAGAGGCCCTTTTCAAGAAAAAGAATAAAAACGGAATTTTTCTTTAAAGAAAACGTCTTTAGATAACTTTTAGAGGTGTCCCTTATTTTTTTTCGAAAAGTTTACGTGAAAATGACAAAAATTTGTCTTTGGATCGTTTTAATCCGATGTTCAGTTCAAAAGTTATGATTTTTTTTAAATATCAAGTCTTTTTCGCATTATCTTGAGAACTATCGACGGTGGGGAAATACCATTTAAATGTATTCTCATCTATATATAGACCTTCTATTTGATAGCGATTAAAAATTTTTTGGAGACATAAAAAAAAATTGGGGTGGCTGAGTTGATATGGAATATCCCATATATTCTTGATCAGCATCAACAGCCGAGTCGATATAGACATGTCCGTATGAACGCTGATATCTCAGAGATGGTAAGAGCTAGAGGTTTGAAGTGTATGGAACATATAATTCTTATACTTGCAGGCAGATCAAGTTTAGTTTTGATTTTTGCCACGCCCCCTGCCTCCCACGAAATTTGAAAAAACCTCATATCTTCCACAATTTTGGAGTTAGGTTGTTCGAACCTTCTAGACATATATTCTACTCATCATTACTTATCGAGCCCCATACATCGTTTTCCGATCAGATGAACGATAGTAGAGTTGCCACCCTCCACAATTTGAAAAACACCTCAAATATCCCTCAATTTTGGAGTTAGGTTGTTCAAACCTTCTAGACATATATTTTATGAGCGCCCATACATTTCCGATCAAATGAACGATGTAGAGTTGCCACCCCACGATTTGAAAAACCCTCAAATATTCCTCAATTTTGGAGTTAGGTTGTTCGAACCTTCTAGACATATATTCTACTCATCATTACTTATCGAGCCCCCATACATTGTTTTCCGATCAAATGAACGATGGTAGAGTTGCCACCCCACAATTTGAAAAAATCTCATATCTTCCACAATTTTAAAGACAGATTGTTTGAACCTTTTAGGCATATATTTAAATCGTCATTACTTATCGATCCACCATACACCGTTTCCAGATCAGATGAAAGATATTCGAGTTATAAGCAAATCAAATAATTACGCTGGGCAACACTGCCCGTAATCGTGATGGGCAGCACTTGTACACAAAGTTATCAGTTATATAAAAACAGCTACAGAGTATATAACAGTCGGGCTTGACCGACTTTCTTACTTGTTAAAAAAATGATCGGTGTCCAATAATTTACCATTCTCCTTTTCAGCTACAAATTGAGTGGCAAGGCGGCGGTCAAATCGAAAAATGTCTGCCTCACTTTGGTGGATCAACATCGTAATCTCAGTCAACGTGGCATTGTACAACTATTTACCCAGGCTCATCCACCGCGACGTTATGTCACACCTTGGTTTAATAAGACGGCACCACGCTTAAGTCAACTCTATGGCAACTCCTTGAAACGCTTGGCCAAAAGCTCCGAGAACTTGCAGGCCGAAATTAGCTCTAGCTCACCCCGCATGTCGCTGCGTCCCAGCCATGATGTCGTCTCCTCCTCCTCCTCCATACACAGCAGTTCGGCTTCCAATTTTTATACCATGACCAATTTTATTGAGCTACCCGAACATTATAATCCCGCCCTGCTACTACAAAATCTGGAGACTTTGGAATCCTTCTATGCACGCACTTTTCCCCAACAAAGAGCCTCAGCCAATCCGGAGGAGAAAATCATAAGCAGTGACTTGCTATTCGAACAGAACTCGGCGGATCATTCCTTTACCAATCAACTTTTTGCTGATATCGAAATCCAGGCGGCTAAAAGTAAAAACCTTTTGAAGGCAAACAAAAGGAATTGCCTGCAGGAGTTAATGGAGGAGCGTAAAGAGCGTGAACTACAGGTCTTGGGTTGCCTCATAGTGGAGCTATTTGCCATGTCCAAACTGAGGCCTCTGTTGATGGGAAACGGTTTGAGTGCCAGTTTTGAATCTCGTCTGGCTGCCTGTCGCACACTGGCTAGCCTGCAGCGTCAGGAGTTGCCCAAGCCAGTGCGTCAAGTGGTACGACTGTTGCTGCAATTGGACTCGGACTCCCTTAATGACCAGGGTCTACCCCAACCGCCTACTCCTGCTCAATTGGTGGAACCCATGTTTGCCAACTTGCTGCTACCCTTTCCCTCGCATTATATAGCCGTCTATGCTTTGGTACGATCTTTGCATGCCTTTGAAGTGGCTGCCACCCTGCTGGAGCTACACACCCATTTCAGCTGTCAGGGTGGCAAGGAATGTGCACGCTATACCGAAATGGATCGTCAGCGTGTGCTCTTTGAGCGTAAGATAGCCGAGTGTAAGGTCATGTCATGTTGTGCCCATGTCAGAAGATTACTGGAACCCATTACCTTTGCCTATGAGCAATTTACTCCAGTGGATTTGCTTTTGCCGCATGTAATAGATTTGCTAAGAGATGAACGCACTTCTATATTAACCGCTTGGAATCTATTCGATCCCATAGCCCAGGCTTTGGGTGTTGCTCAAACCCAACAGCATTTGCTGCAACCACTGCTCAAGCTGTACGATGTGGAGGGCGCCAGTCCGGTGGATGAAGCTTCCGCTAGTGGTGCCGGTCATTTACGCTTCTCGGCCTCCAGTTCTTTCAAATCCCGGAAATCGGTGAAGCTGTATCATCACAGCTTTCTGTTGCGTCTGATAGTGCGCTTTGGTCTACGCTGTTTTCTGCAGCATTTCATTGCTCCTCTTATAGAGGCAGTGGGTGGCTATAAGGAACCCGAGCAGGGGAATGGCTATCACTATCATAGTGGCGGTAGTCGACGCACCAGCAAGAATCTTAACTTTGCCGCCGTCGAGGAGCAACCGGAAGTGGTGTTGGAAACCAAGACAGATATAGAGGATCTCTTTACCTTTGAGGAGGATAGAATTTCTAATGCAGAGAGCAAATCCATAGACTCCTTTGATATGCGTCCGCCCACCGCCAATGCTGAGGAGGCACGCGAATCGGATGGTGGTTCACCTGATAAACTGGCTATAAATGAACTCATCTATGGCGCCAAAATTTCACCTGATAAGCTCTCGCTTAAGGATAGCGATATTCCTCCCATTATAGGACCCCGTTCGCCCACCATTGAAATTCCCGCCAGCTCTGCCGGCGGTATTAGGCGCAGTTTTCATTTGAGCGCCATTGATTGTGATATTGGCTCTAGGAAGAGTGTGGATAGTTTTGAGCTAATCAGTCAAGCAACCACACAACCTCCCACAGAAACGGAAGCCTGTGACTCGCTGCAGGCTTCGGTCATCTCTAGGATCTCAGAGGCAAAGGCCTTGCAGAATAATCGCATCAGTGAGATGAGTGCCGAAAGTCTAGTTTGGCTTTCACATCGTCTGGGTCCAGTGTTGACTTCGCGTTACATTACCCGGAATCTATTGAAGTTGCTCTCACTTTGCTATGTGGGCCAGGAGAATTTGCTGCCCGAAGTGGAAGATGCGGATTCGCTTACTGGATCGCCAGAGTCGGGAAATCTGAATTTTTTTAGCATAGCCAATGCACGTGTTGTGGGTGATCGTAGTGCTGCCCGTGTCCTGGAATGTCTGATGTCTATAGCGGGTAAGTGGTAGTTATAAGAACAAATAAATTTTTCCCTATATCTAAACTAGGACAGGTGGTTCTGTTCAGCCGTTGGGTAGTTAAAAGTGTTTTTATTATTGAACAGTCGATTCGCCAGATATTTATTATATATTTATCAAAAAATACTACTTCGATTCTTGAGTTGATCCTTTTTGTTCAGTTGTTCACATACATAATCAAGTTAATGAGTTTATAAAGATTTAAAAATTATCTTTGAGTCAAATCTTTTGCCAAAACGAGTTTACCTTGAAAGTAGTGTTGGGTAAAGGTTGTTCCTTTCACGGAATATGTTCACTTGTTCCTTTTTTGTAACCTTACTTTAATCACTCCGTAGCTCTGTTGTTCAGAACAAGAGCGCAGCTTAAACAAAATTAGTCTTCGAATAAGAGTCCACGTCTTAGAACAATAGTTAGTCGTAACAAGAGTCTCGGAACCAGAGTTCGAAACAATCATAAAACAAAAAAGAACAATTAAAGAACATGTTCCCTTGTTCCGTTAAGTGTACATACAACTCCATTTTGAGTCGTTTTACCCAGCACTAATATATATATATATAGTAAGGAATATTCAGGGCTGCAAACCGGTTTTGAACAGAACCCATTAAAATGGGTATAAAAGGGTATCATGAAGTTAAACCACTGTAGTAGTAAATAAGATTATTTTGGCTTATTGTGGACCATGCAATATGCCGTTTCTTTCATGTAAAATTTCTCTTAAAATTTTTTGTATGTTTAAACCAAGGCTGTTTCGTCTGTTGGGGTTTTATAGACTATGAACCGAACCTCTTACATTTTTGACCCCTCGAACCTAAACCAGAATCGGTCCATGTATATAACAAAAGGATCGGTTCACGATATTAAGAAATTTTCCATCGAATTAAATTCATATTAATTCGTTGACTCTACTTCTAGGTTACGAAACAGAGAAATAGTTTAGTGGAAGCATTTCAACTCTCGCCTTGAAAATGTTTGATATCATATGTGTTCTAAATCTGTTTAACAAATTTTTGAATTCTCCCATATTATAATTGAGCTTGGAGTAGGAAGTTCACCACGCGCTCCGCCTTGCTTCACTTTCCCTTTTTAGTCGCATTGTGCCCTCTAAACTTCTAACTAAATCGACTTGTTGCCTCTGCCATTGACTTGCATCTTTAAGTGTTAGTTCTACGTCGAGCTCTTGGGCAAAGCTTTTCTATGGTCCGAATCCTTGAGAGTCACTAGCGAACAGGTACTTTACTATAATGTTTGGATATTTTTTATTCATCATATCAAATTCCTTTTTAATATAGCTGAAGTGGAGTTGTAGTGTATGAATATGCAAATAGTGGGGGCTCAATTAGAATCCCAGGTTTCGTTTCGCGCTAGTCTACCTCTGTTATTTCAAAATATTAGTACGCTAGATTTATTCCAATTTATTTTACGGTTCCATGTAGTACAGTAGGAATGTTTAGTGTCTATAAATTGTTGCACATCTTCAGGGCTCTCCGCAAGCATGACCATATCGTCAGCTTTACAGCTATTTGCCCCCCGATTGACCCCTCCTGGGGTCAGAAGAGAACATTTCTGACCCTATAAAGTATATGTAGTCTTGTTGATCATTATCTTATGCTGATAATTCAGCCGAGTCGATATAGCCATGTCCATGTCCAAGCGATCTCAGAGACTAAAAGAGATGGAGCCACGCGCTCTTGCGTTCAAGTTCTAAGTGAGTGAGTTTTGTTTTGACAGCTGATTGTTGTTGAAAATCGTTATTTTCCATACTCAACATGATGTCAAACAAGTCAACAACAATCAGCTGTCAACAATCAGAGCCTTTAAATTGAGCACCTGAGTTCGAGTTCGGGTTTCAGCATGCATTTCCTACTTATGTATTCAATCGTTTGACTTAATGGGAGATGACGAGTCCGCATTATTTAATTGAATTCGAAGACGTGAAAATGCCTTTGTAGACGGTAGGGTACAGATTCTTGTGATCATTTCATTTGCCTGAACCGAACCGGTTCAGTAGGTTCGGTTCCCGACCTGTTTGCAGTCTTGCTTGTATACATACATATATGTATAAGAGTTAGAGCAAAAAAAGATCAAATAATGATATTCATTATATCCTATTTTCATCGTGATACCAGTGTCTAGTATACTTACTTAAAAGTTATACGATGAGAAGACAAAGTGATTCAAAATGACCTCGCTCGTCAAAGTAGCTCGAACTAAGCGGAGATACACAAAAACTAATTAGACGGAACTCTCGTACAAAGTCGTAAATTACTAGCAAAGTAAGAAAGTGTTAAATGTGGACTTAATAATAAATTTAAAAAATATAATATACATATAAAAAATAAAATATAATATAATTAAAATAAAATTACATAAGTCAAATACATATAAATATTATAAAAATACCCTTTTAAAATTATAAATCCTTTGATATTTTAAAATACATTGATATTAAAATAAAAAAAAAATAAATTAAAACTTCAACAATATCAGAAACGATTAAACTAAAACATACTTAGAGCTAACAATTTCTGCATGTATGTAGGTGTATACCATACGCAAATCAAGTTTGTTTCAGATTTGGAAAATCTGTGTGCATATGTATATAATTTTATGGAAGCAAATGAAGAAAAAACCTGGTATACACGGTATTTTGTAGTTTGGAAACTTGACTGCAGCGCTCTTACTTGTTTCTAAGCAGTCGGCTTAGTTTACTAGTCAGACATTCAATCATCCATTTATACTTCCAAAGTCCATAATCCATAGCTTAATATAGTTTCTGTTTTTTGTACAACCTTAAGTGTGGATTTGTTTTCTGTCTTTTGTAAGAATGAAGTTCAAGTATTACTTATCTTCTTTGTATAAAATATTACTCATCATCATTTCTTTTCCCCCCCTCGTTTCCTTTTAGCTCTTTATGGCGAAAACTTTTTGCTGTTCCAGTATTTCCCTCATATAAGTGAACTGATTGCCCTTTGCTCCAAACGGATAACGGGTAGCCTGGAGGGGGCCATTATCAGTTCGCTGCAGTTGCTCAAGTATATGGTGCCCTGTTTGACAGATGTCAGCATTATGGAACATCTCCAGCATATACTATTGAATGCAATTCTATTGCCCATTTTACGTTTGCTTAGCTCAACGAATTTACTCATGCCCAGTGGATATTTGGGACGTTCGCTGTTGGCACGCAAATTTCTGGATGCCATCTATGCGTTGAGTGTGCGCCTGGGTTCGGATATGTCGCGAGAGCATCTATGTCAGTCGCTGCTCTGTCCATTCTTTTTGATCTTTAACAAGGCATTTGGTTTACCCAATGACTTTAGCTGTAATTTGGCTAATCTGACGCTAAGTGGAGGACCGGGTCAGCAGGAGAGAGCCTTGGAGGAGCTGAGAGATGTGTTTGGTCCAGAGTTGGCACACACAGCCTATTTGGCATTTTTGCGTTTTCTGGGTGAGGCTATAATGCAAAGGACTTTAACTAATA
Organism: Lordiphosa mommai; assembly: GCA_018904225.1. Taxonomy (NCBI): domain Eukaryota; kingdom Metazoa; phylum Arthropoda; class Insecta; order Diptera; family Drosophilidae; genus Lordiphosa; species Lordiphosa mommai. Next base: position 34,658 of record JAEIFT010000623.1, on the reverse strand, counting down.
TGGAATTTGTTTTAACCCTGTGCCATGAGCATGAACAGCCGGGCCAAAATAAATCACAATTGGTGTCTAATGTAATACCTGGACAGGGAGAGGATGTAATGGATACGTCCTGTGAGTTGGCTGCCAATAGTTTTGGCACACAAATTGTGGGCAATCGTCTACAGCTGGCCAGCAGTAGCATGGAGCTACTCGATATGGTGGCCTATAAGCTGGATCAATTGCCCAGCACGCGTCATTTGAGAGGGAATTGGTTGGCCTACTGGCGACATGAGACCACACGCAGTGAGAAAGATAATCAGGCATTGAATTTAAAGCAAATACGTTTGCAATCCTTTGTGGGACACACCAATTCTGTCCGGGCCCTGTATGCCCTGGATAATGAGAATAGTTTTATATCCGCCTCGAAGGACAAGACCGTAAAATTGTGGTCTCTGCGTAGCGAAGGAGATGGCCGAAAGACCAGCACTTGTCAGTTCACCTATACGGCCCACAAAAAGTCCATCCACTCGTTAAGCTTTCTAGAATCATTGCGTTATGTGGTCTCCTGTGATTCGGGTGTGCATCTATGGGATCCATTTATAGGACGACCATTGGGCATTTTAGATGCGCCCAAACTAAGTGCAGTAACAGTGGTCAAATGTCTACCCTCCCACTCGCCCTTGGTGGTGGCCGGCACAGCTGAGTCTACAGTCAAAATAATCGATGCCCGTTCCATGCAATATGTGAATGAATGGCGAGTGTGTCATCCCGCTCTGCCAAATGCCACTGTACGCTGTCTGGCGGTGGCTCCCTCGGGCAATTGGCTAGCCGCTGGCCTCTCCTCCGGCGGCATAGTTCAGTTGGATACACGTACGGGCATGGTTTTAAACTCCTGGCGACCCATGGAATGTGATCTATTACAATTGACCGCACCCAGTGATCAACTGTTGGTCAGCTCTGCCCTGGATCATAGTCTGGCCGTGTGGCATGCTTTGGATGGCATATTACATTACCAGCTTAAGTGAGTAGGAACTTCATTAGATCTTTTTAAATTATTCTACCTTAAATTTCTTTATCCCACAGACCTCCACCGGAACCAGCTCACTTCCTGCAAAGCTTTGGTGCCTCTCTGGTTTATGCCACCACTGGCAATCGTGTGGGCGTCTATGCTGATGTGACCAATTCGCATGCTTTGAATACCATTACCAAATTAAGATCGGAAACGTTTCGTGGGGTGCTCACCTCTCTGGCTGTATTGCCCTTAAATCGAGCTTTTCTCGCTGGCAATGAAAGCGGCAATATAGCCCTCATTTGCTAGGATACCAACCCTACCTACCTACCCAAACTACCCATTAAATATATATAGATTTTGATTATAGTATATATACAATTTTGAACGGCACCAAATATTATTTTAATGCAATTAACGAAATTATTTCATGTACTCCCCCCACTAGACACACTTTATATATATATACAAACAGTAAATGTATTATCTATATCTTTAACATTCCTGCTGCATAGTAATACATTGAATTTAGTTTAGTACGTAAATTGTATTGTACAATTATTTAATTTTAAGTTGGAAAGAGGTTACATAATATTTAATAAAATGAACAAGCATATATTCCAAATTTTTAAAATGAAGAATTACTTTTACAAATCGATGGGAAGGAATTCCAACTCTAAAACATCGTTTTGTCAACAAGAATGTGTCGAAAAAGTTAGATTGTATTGGTATGTGAACATAATGCGACTCAAAACGGCTTTGACCTACTTCATCGAACGCAGGCCAGCGACTGATTTGCTTTGCTAATTTGTTTGCTCTCTTCGGCTCGTGTGTGTGTGAATTGCCGAGTGTGTTTGCCCGTCAGGCGCTATGGGTGACAAACTCTGCTCTAAAAGAACGAATTTAACGCTATTTAACTCGCAAATTGTCCCAATACTGCAATACGGCGTAGAAATATGGACTTGAAAAGCAATGAATGAAATTTATGGACTTTGAAATATTGACGAAAATGTTCGTTCCTAAATAAATCACGAACATGTGAAGAGCAGGTGCTGCAAGACATAATACAAATTTTTGTGTTCAGCATAAAATAGCCGAGACCGCTTAACAGTTGTGATATCAACACATTATGCCAAGGAATAAATATTAAAAGTTAGAACTGAATCTTGGGGGAATATCTCTCAGCGATGAGTACATTTGTATACATTTTGTATAAAGATCGACGGTTGTGGTACAGTGGGCAGATAAATCCAGAAATTAATGCCTAGTGTGACCACAAGAAATTCCTTAGAGCAAAAAGTATTTGAAATCCGTTTTTCCGCCATATCTTAGATACAAGAGCCGATAGAACAAAACCTGTGATGCAGTTTTGTTCAATGCACTTCTTGTTAATTTAATCAGTTAAAAATAGGGCTGTCACCAAAAACACTAGTTTTTTGCCCTGGATAGTTTAAGAAAACTAATCTTAACGACGAGAAAAGGTATTTAAATTTGTTAAATTGGAACATAAATATATATAATTTCAAAAACTACTGAAAAAAGGTTTATACAAAATTCTTGCCCAATTCGTAGAGTTTTGTAATTTTGTCATACCCTATCAAACCCATTTCTGATTTTGATAACGTCACGCCAATGTACAATTTTTGCATATATCTTTAAATTCTTACACAGAGAGAAAAAATCAAGTATTTCGTACTTAAACTCAGATTTTCCAGACTCGATAGTCAACTGAGTCTTAAATTGCTAAATCCAGGTACGCCATACTTACGTAAAAACTACAAAGAAATACTTGAATATAGTATTCTCGAATACCAAAACTAAGTACGAACAAACCTGAAATGAGAATTTTGGAAGTTGGCCTAAGTACGTTCCGAACATAAATTAAGTTCGAATCGTCCTTAAATCAAGTAGGTGCTTAATAGACCAGTACTATAACAAATTGAATTAAATATTACCTAACTTAAAAAATGATTACGAAACGTACTTGAAATAAGTACTCGAAACTTGATCGAAGTACGTTTGAACTAATGTGCTTAAGAGTCCATTTTGACACAAATTGTATTGTCTATCACAATTCACAAAACTGTTTCATTGAACAAACAGTCTTAAAGATTTCGAACTCAATTTTTTTCCAATTTCTACTTTTTTTTTAAACTTTTTTTAAGACTTTATTATTTTGTATGTGCTTAAGTAATGCACTCTTTGAATTATACAGACACTCGTTTTTGTTTCAAATATCGGACGGACCTTGTTTTGTTTTTTATTTTCAAGGTTCTGATTCATTGAAATGTTTTTCTACCGGTTTTTTTTTTAAATATTTTGTAGAACTGGTTTCACCGAGCTGAGTTATAATATTTTGAGCTCTATTAACGTTCAGTTTATTGCAATTAGGTAACTGTTTATATCGGCACAGTATTTGTGCAAAAAATTTTCGAGCACTTGCTCAGCGATCTGCAGTTTCGTCTAAACTAAACTAGCAAGTTTTACCAACTTAAAGGTAAATAATGGAGTCTAAGTATTATAAAGAGAATCATTTAAGCTTCCTAACGGTTCTTCACATGACATGAACCGATGCTCACACTTCAAGAAATGTGCGACTCAAAGTGTGCAACTTCTTTTCGGTACAGTCCTTAGAACGTAAACTGAAGACATTGAGGGTAATTGATTATTGAACAACACTCCTTCTCATCAAAAATTCGGGTCACTCATGATTCTTTTTAATTGCTGCTAATATGTCTAAATTTCTTTTAAGATTCAATTTTGGCGCGATCGAAAATGGTATCATAGTTATATTTGTAGAGGAATTTTTAGCCTAAAATATCTAAAATATAAAATTTTCAAAATACATTTTTGCTTTAGAACGAAAAAAATGGATATTCTTTCAAGACTGTTTTACTGGTTCCAAAGACTCTTTTAACCTTGCGAAATGCTGACATTTGTACGTAGTCTTAGATTTTTAGGTGGATAGCTTACTCAACAGGCTTGCACTGAACCGCCGGGACAGCATCCAAGAAATGATTTAAACTATTTCTTTCCATTTAGAAAATTTATTAAAGATTCATTGATCGGTCCCATAAAAGCGTGTAAGTCAAAACCTGTTTCCGGGACATGATCAGAGCAGCACAAGCTGCAGTAGCAACTCAACTTGAGTAAGGGAGCTCAGAGATAAAGCAAGAATTTGTATGCCCAATCGTTTTTTGTGCCGTGTTTTTTTTTTGTTATTTTTTTTTGCCTGATTCCCTCCTCTTCCACAATGCCTTGAGCTCGAGCAATGAACTGTTGGCGTTGTGGCATCCGAGTTAATCATCAACATCCAACGAGTTGCGATCTCCAATGTGTGTATGTGTGTGTGTATGCGTGCGTGCGAGAGAGTGCGGAGGATGTATACTATATGGAAGCGTCCGTCCAGCCGCATTGCATTTATTTTTGGGCGATGCCAAGACAGAGACGGGAACTTCTCTTTATGGCAACTTTTTTGCATTGGATTTTATTTTATTTTTATTTTTTGCCGCTGCACTTTCCGAGTCGGAGTCAGGTCGACGACGTATGCGTAAGACAATGATTCTGGGCGCTTGTTACAATGAGGATTTACAGAGGACAATAGTGCGTCTAACTCCAACAGAGCACCCACTGCCACCCAAAAGTAGTCCCATGCCAATGAGAAAAGGAAGGTCTGTGAATAAAGTGCAAGGGGTTAGGGGCGGGAATTTGACTTTGTCACCTTGAATTTAAGGAGTCGACGTCATCTTTGTAGTGCGTACGCTCTTGTGTATGTGTTTAATGGGATGAAGCCCTTTCAAGTTGTTGAATCAATGGAACAAACCAAGGGCCAAGTGTTTTGTTCGTTGCATTTTACAGGCTGCCACATACAACAAGGTAGTACCCAAGGAAAGGCAAAAGATGAGGAAAGAAATTTCTTAAAAAAGTAGGGATTTTAAATTTGTAATATCTATAATATATAATATAATATATAATATCTCTCCATTTTCAATAAATTACAAAAAAAAATTAATTTCTTTAAATTACACATAGATAATCATGAATTTCTTCGATTCCAGACATCGACTGGACTCCTCCACGAACGATTGTTTAGTTTTTCGCTTCGCACTGATAAAACCAAGTTACTATACCTTTTGTCTTTGGTACTTGGTATTTTTTGTATACTTATTCAAAATTCGTAAAACTTTTCAATCAAATTTCTTTATCATTTTCGATACACTGCAAAAGTATTTAAGCCCAGATCATTATTGATCAGTTCTTGATTAAATCCTCTATCTGCATTTATTTATAACAGCGGTGGGCATGACATTTTTATCCGATCAAGATTCTAGACAGTCTGTTTTCGTCTAGAATTTCTTGCTGAATTGGATTTTGAATTTTTTTTATAAATAATAATTTTTTTATAAACGTACGTGGTTTTTTCTTGTGTTAAGTTTTTTCAAAATATCTTCGTGAGCACTTGCTTCCATAATCGCCCTAAATCACGAGAGTTATTAATGTTAAAATATTAATTTAGTCAAGATCTTCATAACAATAAATTCGAATTTTAAGTTGGCTTATATCGACTATGCCAAATCCATATCCAAATTATTTTTCAGTAAAAGAGCAAAATTTTCCATAAAGTCACTTATCCGGAGCACTCCTAAGTAGGAGTATAACGAGATCACGCAACATCCCTTCAGAGCAATAAGACATTTTCAATTAAAAAGCAAGTGATCCATCCAAGTTTATTCGATTAATAATAATTATAAATAAAATTGGGAACGGTGGAAAGGGTAGTGTGTAAGAATACTGCGCGGACCCAGCAAACATTTTTTATCGCGGAAGATAACAATGCGATTCTTCAGCGGGTATCGCTTCTAGCGATATCGCATTCCCATCGCTTTCTCATCTCTCTTCGAAAAGAAGTGTGGCACTCTGGGAAACTTCTGGTAGATGAGAAAGCGATGCTTCTGGGTGACAGGAAAATGTCTCTTCTTGGGGATACAAAAAAGACATTTCATTCTGGGGATAAGAAAAAATTTCTTCTTCCTTTCAGGGATATGAAAGCGTTTCTTCGAGGAGATAAGATAAAATGTCTATTTGGGTATAAGAAAGCCATTTATTGTGCAGTTAAGAAAAAGTCTCTTCTGCGAAAAAAGAAAGTGCCTTCTGAGGGATAAGAAATCGTTTCTTCCCGCTGCTAAAAAATGTATTCTAGGGGATACGAAAGAGATACTTCCTGAAGATAGGAAACTCTTTTCCTCCAGTATAAATTAAATAGATTTTTCTTTGGAGATCAGCTATAAAAATAAAGAGTGTTTCGATATTTATAAATTAGTCAATCAACCATGCGTAAATTGAAAGTATTTTATTGTTGTTACTTAGTTTAGTTCCTTATTTATTGAATCCTTAGAAAATAGAAAATGTTGTTGACAAACTTTGATTGAATCCATATCCGTGGGCTTGACAATCATTTTATGAACATTTTCTGAAATAAACAAAATTTGAAAAAAAAAAACTTATATAAAACACTTAAAATCGATCATAAATTTTAGCCACACTTTTACTCAAAAATTTCAAATTACGTGAACTTCTTCTAGCGTATTACAAATCTACACTCAGTAAAAAATGGCTTTCTAAAAGGCAGCACAAATTTCTTACTTTTATAGCCAATCCGTTCTCATTTTTTCCGTTTTAGAAATAAGCCTACGTTCTCAAAAGTATACCATCCGTTCTAAACAGAGAAAATACGTTCTTAAATTGGTCCTTGAAAAATTACCGACTCTCTTTAACACTGAACTTAGGCACGACCTGTTAACTTGGATTTTTTAACGGATTTTTTCTGAGTGTATTCTGATCCTTACTGTATTAGTTTGTATTAAGGAATCTTATTCTGGGGCAACCGAAATTATGGTACTTGTGTTTAAACGGGACCAGTTTCTTGCATGGAAGAAACAAATGCGTTACCAAAGTATTTTGTTTTTTGTAATATTGAATATTGTCTTCGAACTCACTTCAAGAAGAATCGCATTAAAGGATTTAATTTTTAAGCGATGTTTTGCCATTTTTCAAATTGGGCGATAAAAAGGCGAGTTGGCTAGGCGAATGTTAAGGGATATATCCTCAGTTTACCGATTGGATGATATAACGCAAATTTATCGCTAATAAGTTTTAAGTCCTTATGTATTTTGTTTTTGTAAATCGCTAAACTATCATCAAGCTCTTCTTCTTTAACAATCGCCAAACTCTCTTTTTGAAAAGGGAAATAAGAAACACGACAAAGAGATTGCAGGGGAAGGTTTTTCTTTAATACTTTTACAAGTCTGGTCACCTTCACCAGCTATTGGCGGTCAGCTGTATAAAGAAGTCATAGAAACCACAATGAACAACATGTTCTCAAACAAAAGGCAAGAGGTTGTTAAGAAACTCGGTATTTGATGTGCGGTGTGGTGTTTCGAACCCCTTTTTTGTTTTAAAAGTTATAAATAAAAGCAATAATGCAATTTGAAATACAATGTTGTTAATTTCAACCAATTCATAATTTCGCTTTATATTCGCGCTTTTGCCACTGTTTCATTATTTTCATTTGAACAAATTACCCACATTACTCCCCCCCTTTGATATTCAAATCTCTCATATAAATTGATAATTCCCCCCAACCCAACCACACGATCACAATCCAACCCAAGTTCCTCAACCCCACATCAAAAAACCGTCATGATCTCTCGCTCTCTCTCTCTCTCTTTTGAACGGCAGAGCAGCGAACGCGACACAAAAATATGTGGGGAATTCGAAATTTCCGAAGAATGGTTTTGCATGAAATTTCACTTACTTGCCCGAACAGGCAAGCAGCGTAAAAAGCAGACCGCACCGCTATGCTTGGAATGCTCGGGCGCTTGGAGCATGTGGGGGCAGTTGCTCAGAATGTCGAGGTTGCAAATATTTCAAAACAAAAATGCTGAGTCTGTGTGTGGTTTTCTTACATTGCCCAATGAGTGCGAGCAGGCCAGAGCAGCGTTGCCAGAGCCAACAAATTACCTCGGGGATGGCCGCAAATGTTACCAACATACAACCGAAAAATCCAATAGGCGGCCAGCAAATGCAAATGGTGGGCGTTGGGGTCGAAAAGATGGTGGCCACAAAAATGACTGCAAAATGTTACCATACAATCGAAAAATGCCAATAGGCGGGCAGGAAATGCAGCTGCCGGGCGCCTATTTATAAATTCATGACAGTTTTATGCCATCAATTTTATAACTCACACCCACAGCCGGGGGCGACGAGTCAATAAATTTCTTGTTCATACGTATTTTATAGTCACACATTGCAGATCTGACATAATAACTAAGAGGCGCGCAGAATGCGTAGCTGCTGTGCGCTCTGTTACCATCATGGAGCCAACTCTCTCTCTCTCTCTCTCGCTCGCTCGCCACTTTGTTGCTGCAATTAGCCCAAGAGGCCATCTCCCTCCCACTACAATACAAAAAAAAAAACAAAAACACACGGAGCTGGCATTCTATAAAATCGAATTTTTAACGTTCAAATGTTAACAGAGCCGCAGAAATCGTAGGCCGCAATTCGTGGGTGTTTGGCGAGTTAGAATTTTCGTTGTCTGTTATCGATTTTCGTCATGTTAAATGGTTGCATACGCTTGCTGCTAGTTAACAGGCGCCCACCCCATGAATTAACATTATTAGGATTGCCAAAAACATAGCAAGACGATTAATTTGGTCCGAACAACATTTGAGTTTGGTCGGGCGATCTCTCCACTATTTGCCGGGCAGACAGCAAATGAAAAGAGTGAGACACGTTTTCTGTGTGGGAGCAAGCAAGATGGGGATAGAAATATTACACCCCGCTTGCCAATTGGGAGCATAAATGTTGGAAGAGTTTGTTGAAATAATAAAAAAAAAAATTTGGTTTTATTTTAATACTTTAAAAAAATTACTTTAATTTTCTTTGATCCCAAAATTTTAAAATATTTATTTTTTATAAAATTTACATTTAGAAAGACTCGTTTATAAAATGATTTCTAAATTTGATAATGAGGATTATATATGAAGCTAAATCCCATTGAGGGATTTTACTATTTCTAGCGGGGATCCATCCAGGGTCCGTAATTCGTTGCTTGATTATCCCCCTCGGATATCACGTACAACTAGTACCTTAGACTTGTCTATGTTAATCTTTAAGATCCAAGTGTAACAATAATCCTATGTATCATTTATCATGTTTTGCAACTGCTTAGGACTTTCTGCTAGCACGACCCTGTCATCAGCATATACATGGAATACATGTTATCATAACAGAGACTACAATCAATTTTGATGTAATTCTTATCCACGAGTTGTTTAAACCTGCATAGTAGTATTTCATTCTTCACAAATTACATTTATGTTACTTGTTTCTTAAAACATTTTGATAAATTTAGTAAACCATTTAACCGTCAGCCATCTTCCTCTTTTCTCTTTGCGGGAACTACACACGATTGCCCAAAAAAATAGGCAATGAAAATAACAGTTCTTAATGGCTTAATGGCTGACTGTTTAACCCTAGAAGTATGCAATAAAAATTTTAAACCGTAATTCCTTAGAACAGAACGCGTTGCCCTAAAAAGTAGGCAATATGTATTAAATCTTATTATAGCCAAGCAAACGGATGACCGAAATTCTAATATAAATTGAAAAAAACTGTTTTTGACAAAAATTTAATAATGTATCAAACCCACAAATCTGTTTTATAATAAATACTTAACTCAATTTGTCGGACCAGTTAAAGGTATACAAAAACGAGAAGTTTTAATACACTTAAAAAACTTAACTCCAACTGATTTGACCGGTAAAATATATATAGTATATAGAAATCAGATATTTAAAATTTTTAAATCATTGATAATAAAAATGTGAAACCCTAAAATAAAAACTTTTCTTAGTAAAACACATTTTCTGACCGATCGGTCCTATGGCAGCTATATGCTATATTCATCCGATTTTGAAATTTTTTTTTCAAAATTATGTGAAAGCATATAAAACTAATATATACCAAGATTGGGGACGCTACGATAGAAAACAAAAAAGTTTTTCTCAGTAGAAGTAGTTTTTTGACCGACCGTTTCTATGGGAGCTACATAATATAGTCATCCGATTCCTGTATTATGTGAAAGCATATTAAACTAACATATATCAAGATTAGTGACGCTACGATGGAAAACAAAAAAGTTTTTCTCACTAGAACTAGTTTTTTGACCGACCGTTACTATGACAGCTATATGATATAGTCGTCCGATCCGGCCAGTTCTGACATATTAGTTGCATGCAGTAAAAAGAAGACTCTGTGCAAAATTTCAGCTCGTTCTAAATTTGGAATTTTCAGTGTGGCCGACTCTTTATAATACGTAAATATTGAAATTGATTAGTGTAAGTATATTTTTGGATAAAAAGTAACAAAGCCACAAAATCCTCTAAGCCTTGCAGAGACTTGTGAGCAATCGTACATCGTAAATCAGAAATCGCAAATCGAAATTATTTGCTAAATGGTCCCAAAAATTTTATCCGGGGTAAAATGATGCAAGAGAAAGAGGGCAAGCTGACCTAGGAGCACCTTTTAAGTGACGTTCTGATTAATATTTTTTAAACCTCTTTTTATAAACCATGGCCAAGGGCTGGCATGCCCATTTTTTCTAAAAATGTAGCCCGGATTTTAATGGAAATCTCGCTTACTTTTTAAGTAATTTATTAATGCCACATTAAATGAAATATTTCCTATTGTGGAATAGTGGCTCAGAGGTTAAGAACGTTGTTTAGAAATGTCAATGTAGTAGGTTCGAATCCTCCAGCAAACTAAGATTTTTTTCTTGGTGTTTCCAACCTTTTATTTTTGTCTTAAAATGCATCTTTTAAAATTAAATTAAATTGCACCACCTAAATCGATTTTTTGGCCATTTCTGATGCAAATTAAAATCCAAAACAAATAAAGGGCACAAGCCACAACAGCAAACGCCGAATTTGTCTGAGCTGCTGCATTACCCGCTGCATTACCTGCCGTTAACGAGTGACTTGACCGCAGCAGAACTCCAGGGTACCAAAACCTACCAATTTCCAACCTCATCAGCTACCTAGAATTTTAATCACCACCAAATTGGCAACTGGGCTATGCCCGTCACTTGCCAAACCGGCGTGCAAGCGGGACCACAATAGAGCGTACAATACAAAAGCCTATTCTCTGGGCGTGTGTGTGTGTGGGGGGGGGGGGGGTCTTGGGGTAGGTAGGCAATTTAAAATCGTATGGATTTCATTGCGAGAAACGTGACGACCATAATAGCCCATCGGCTACCTGGACAATGCTGTGCGCCTGTTCGCAAACGATTAAATTCAGTTTAATCATCCACTAAACAGCTACGAAATTTTTTTTCGTTCGTTATTATTATTATTACATGCAGAGAGCAGAGAGTTGATGATATTCTGTTGTCAAAGCAAAACCGAAGCCGTAGCAATCCGCGGCAGAGTGGGGAGTAGTGGAGCATCACCAATTTGATGATGGCGTTGGGCAAATTGGATTATCCGAGAGGAATGGTTTCTGCTGCTGCTGCAGTCTCCATGTCTCCATCTCTCTAATCCCCACACACACACACTCGGTGTAGGTGCATCTCGCTCGCACTCGTTGCCTGGGGCTTCTAACAAAATTTCTATTGAGTTTTCATTGAAAATCTAATCGTTCGTTTTGCGGCTGGCATGCTGCTAATTCTCATGGAGACCTAGTAAAAATGTTTGTTGTTTCTTAAAGAGCAAGAAGAAGCCCCAGACCAAAATAATAAAAGAAGAAGAAGTAGCAGCAGCACCACCCTATTTCGTGCCGAGAAGAGCAACAATGTTGCCGGAGCTCCACACACCACCCCCTTACCCCCTGCCATTTGGTGGTGAGCACACCAATCGCCTGCTGTGCTTTCTCAGCCAATCAGGCTTTCAACTTTGTGTCGAAATGTTGTAAACCGCTGCTACAGTTGCTGTTCGCCTGTTACCGTGTGGAACATTCGCTGAATTGAAACGCTGCTTTTGGCCACGGGTTTTTTTTTTTTGGTTGGATGGGATGTGCAAGCAACAAAGAAGCGCAACTTTTCAACTCGGTGGTTGTTGGAATGGAATGACAAAAAAAAAAAAAAAAACCAAACCAATCGGTTGCCAAGTGAATGTGAATGAAATAGAATTCAATTCCGACACAAACAGGTTCTGGTTCTGATGACTCAATGGGGGGCACTTTATAAGGCACATTTTGTGTGGGCGCTACGATCGCTTCGGTGGCGTAACTGGTTAGAGAGCCGGACTTTATTCACGAGTTAAAATGTTCTGGGTTCAATTCTTCGAAGGGGCTACTAGAATTTTTTATTTATTTATTAAACATTGAGACTTTAGTATTCTCCTATCGAAAGGGCAATATTTCAAACTTGAAGCTTTGTCCGAAGCCCAGCTGAAAATTGAAACAAATATTTCTAGCTCAATTTGTGCTCGGCTCACATATTCATACTATATAATAAGTAAGAATAAAAAATAAAACTGAAAGGCAACATTTCAATCTTTGAAAATTGTCGGGGGAGCCAAGCTAAAAATTTAAACAAATATTGTAGGTCGATTTGCTTGGCACATCGATCTCATGTAGGTCGATTTGCTTGGCACATCGATCTCAATTCCTGAGAGCTCACATATTCTGGCTGTATAAATAGTAAATAAAATTAAAATCTCAATTCTTATGAGCTCAAATATTCTTGCTGTATAAGTAGGAAGAAAAAAACTGAAAGGCAACATTTCAAACTTTGAAGATTGTGAATCAAATATTGAAGCTCGATTTGCTTGGCACAGCGATTCGATTTCAATTCTTGAGAGCTCACATATTCTGGCTGTATAAATAGTTCTTAAGAGCTCACTTATTCTTGCTGTATAAATAGTAAAGAAAAAGAATAGCAACATTTCAAAACTTGAAAAATAAGGCTACAAATATGGGAAAGAAAATGTATCTAAATAAACACCGACTTGGCAAACTAAAATGTATGAAGCCAAAGATCAACAAAATTAAATCCAAATGGGCAAAGTCATTTAATCATGATCGTCATATGCTGTTGTATAACAACACAATAGCCCGGTATAATGATAAACCCCAACCAATGCATATAGACTCAGTCTTTGATAATGATTCTCTAAATGAACCCATGGAAGTCGATTCGGATATCGACATAAAAACCCAGAATAATGTTGATAACAATTCCGTACATGAACCCATGGAAATCTCGTCTGACATAGACACACAAATCGTGCAACCAATTCATGTCTCAATAACATTACAAATTTGTGAAATTAATAAACTGCTATCCCTTGTTACACCAATGTGAGAAGCTTTTATTAAAATAAGTCCCAACTGAGTTGACTTTACATGATATAAAAATTATTAATATTTTTTTTTTTTTGACTAGCTAACGAATAAAGCCAACTTTTCTTAAGGGGGTATTCTACCTTTGAACAGCGTTTTATGAGTGTTTTTTAAAACAATTCTGGAAAGAAAACTATAAGAGCTTTTTCAATTTGGTTTTTTGTTTTGTGATATTTATTAAATAAATTAAAAAATACAAAAAAAAAGTTTGGAATTCGAGGGCTGTTCAAAAAGTTATCGGCCTGCCAATTAAGGTCTCAAAAAAAAAGGTGTAGAGGTGGTAGCCATGATTCCGGGACTCCAGGTTATCGAAATTGAAAACGGTAAATGAGGTTATGATCAGAATTGATGTAATTCTGGCCCGTATCTCAATCATAATTTTAAACTTTTTTTTGAAAAACATGCGGCCATTTAAAAAAAATGTGGATTTTTCAAGTTTTTCAAGTTTTTTTTGAGGTTAGTGTAAAAAAAATAGTAAAAAAATGTTTTTCCTCATGATTGAGATAAGGGCCAGAATAACATCAATTCTGCGTCGATTGCAATATGGCTGATCAAAATCGGTTCAGTAGAACTGGCCCAATTATGGCTACCAGGTCAAAAAACGTGGTTTCGAGAAAAACGCGGGTAAAGTTTTGAGCAACGTTGAAAATACTCACGTAGGCAAGAACATTACTCCACTAAAATGGATATATCTGCTAAACTATTTCGAATATTTGAAGTGTGCATTTAATGGACGAGGATACTGTTAAAAATGAACTTTAATAGATTTCCCGCCGCTTAATTTTATGCATAACAGAAAGGTAGTTCTGTTGTCCAATAAATTCCACCAATTCAAGGTTTCGAAATGTCACGCAATTTGAACAACTTTATTTTTCACACATGACTTTATAAGCGCCGATATCAACATGAAGCAGGGTTTAAAAAAACACTTTTTACCATTTTATCGTAAAAACAATATGATAATATTTGCTCGTTGATCTCGAGCTTTGTTTAATGCAAAAAATCTAATTTATTCAAAAGGAGAATACTCCAAATACTTCAGAGCTTTAACCAATAGATCAATAGTGGGCATTTTTCGAATGGTATTTTAAAAAGGAAAGTTGAGTTGCTTAATTGCCTCCGAAAGAAATTCACCTGATTCTAACTTTTCTAAGACAAGTACTTTCTGATCATTCTGATATAAGATATAATCATCACATTTATTTTGGACATAAAACAAGAATCTGCGCAATGATTGAGATTCCTGTAAAAATGTTCAAGATCATAAATTAATTCCGTTTCGTGGATTTTCAAACATTTCATGCCCCATAGATTTTTAAATCCTGATTCCAAATACAAATTTTAATTTTAATCTTATCCCAACCGATCCTATGTCTTAACCTCTTTGATGATTTAAAACCAACTTATTTTCGAATGCCAACTTTTTTTGGTTTTTATTTTTTGGAACTTTTACCAGTTCATTGCTTCTTAAAAATTAATTTAAATATAAGATATGTAAGATATCTCAACAAGAATCAAATCGTATCATCAGTTATGCACACTCATGGCCAAGGTATCACCGCTAACACTCGCCACACTATCCGGACCAGCCGTTGAACCAGAACTGGTATGTCTCTCCCGTATGCCCAACCAGGGTAAACGACGTTCCAATTCCAAACGATATTTCGGATGACTAGTAGCATATACCCAGGGATCCAAACAGGAAACCGATTTGCAGGCCAAACAAGGCAGCATAGAGACAATGGGCGTGATCAGTTGCTGCTCGCCAAAGGCACCAATTAAGGTCACCACCGAATATGGAGTCCAGGCCAATACAAAGAGCATATAAATGATAAGGGCAGCCTTGGCAATACGTAGCTCCACACTCATATTATCATTGCTGGCATTCGCCGAGAGTGACTTGACGTTCATCTTTTTGGCCTGATCGGCCAACATGCGCTCATGTGTACGTACATGGGTAAAGAGTTTATAATATGAGGTTAGAATTACAATCATGGGAATTGCATACGACCAGATAAAGATGGTGCGAACAAATAGACGATTGTCCTCCGTATTGGTTAGGTAGTCAAAAGTGCAGGAGGTAAGGAAACCCTCTGAAATGGTGGTGGGTAGAAATTGTTATTAAAGTTAATATGGTAGTGGATCTTAATTGAAATAAAGTGTTGAAATTCTGAAATTCTGAAGAAGGTTTGAAGCTTTCTTAAAGCAGTAACATAAGCAGGGCTGCAAACCTTTCCGTAACCGAACCCCTAAAAACCGGTTCGGTTCGGGTTTTTTGGGTCCCCCGAACCGAACTTCTTACATTTTTGACACCTCGAACCTAAACCCGAACCGGACCACTTTTTCTTAAAAATAAGGTTCGGTTTACAATAATAAGTCATTTTACAAACGAAAGAAATTGTTTAAGGAAATTATTCAAAATTAAATTTGATGAGTCTGATTATAAAGAAGGACATAATGTCAATAATGTTACAAACTCCGTCGAAAATTTTCCAAGAATACATTTAAAAATTCTAACAATTTTTGAAAAAGATCTAAAAACGAAGAAGATAAAAAAATAGTGCGCTTACTTAGTTTGCGTAAAGATGAACTACTCCAGGAAGAAATAGTGTCTACACAGAAGAAAAAACTCCAGATATAATATATAATATAATCGATAAAATCGATGTTTGTTTTTAACTCGAAAAATGTTTTTTTTTAAACACACGGGATTAATTTTAGTTTGTTATTAAATGTAAAGAGAGTGGCCGAGAAAAATTTTGAACTTTCAGTTTCTTCACGTTCTTTCGCTATGACATTGCAATTCCCAACTTGTTTTAATCTCTATGCATGATTATTTGATTTTCAGGTAAGATCCGTACTTGAAATGAGATTGATACAAAAATTTTAGGACTGTTTTAATCCTTCGTACTTTTTTTTAAGCACAATTAAGTTTGAACACATCAGTTGTATCTATCTAAATGACTAATTTCGGCTAAATAATATGTTTATACACTCAGAAAAAAATCCGATCTTAATATGTACCGAAAACCGTGTTTTTCGTTCTCAATAGTAGGGTAAGTCCGTTTTTTCTTATACTGAGAACGGCGGGCTTAAGGTAAGAACGCTTTTATTGAGACAGGACGCGTTCCGCGTTTAAGAACCATCCCGGGTCTTATTTTTGGAACGGAAATATTTTGTATTGCTGACCCTCTTTTCTCTCCCCCGCACTTCCCCGTCCCACCCTTTCTTCACTAATATATATAACCCCTCTTTATCTAAATCAAATGCCACAGTAAGCAAATTTTCTAATGTTAAAAGTTTTTTTTTTTTTTTTTTATTTTCTCTGGGATTCGAACCCGGGCCTTCTTTCACGTTTTTGCATATAACAGGAGTCTTAGACAGTTCCACCACCGTACCAAGTTAACATGTTGTGCCTAAGCTCAGTGTTAAAGAGAGTCGGTCATTTTTCAAGAACCATTTTAAGAACGTATTTTCTCAGTTCGTTCGTCGGTTTAGAACGGATGGTATACTTTTGAGAACGTGGGCTTATTTCAAGAACGGAAAAATAAGAACGGATTGGGTATAAAAGTAAGAAATTTGTGCTGCCTTTTAGAAGGCCATTTTTTTCTGAGTGTATCAATTAAAAATTCTTTTAACCAATTGAAAAGCACAGATAAATCGAAAAAAAGACAAACTATACTTTTTGTTCAAGTGAACCGAGGTCCAAAACCAAAACCTGGTGTTCAGAGGATCCAGGAACCGGTCCGCGAACCGAACCCAAAGATTCCTCACGGTTTCGAACCTCCTCCAAAATTTTGGAGGTTTGCACAGAAATCGGTTTATTTTGCTTTGTCACAACAGCTGCGCAGCAGGCGCAATTAGCTTATATACTATCGGTGTGCCGACGTTGCTGTCGCTGCGCATTTTGCTATGTCATTTTCTACAAAATAAAAATCTTTTAAGGTTCGGGTCCCGAAAAACTCGGAAAAATTCGGGAATTCGGATATTTTTTCTAAATGAAGAATGTACGATCCGAATAAGGTCTTCGTTAGCTCATTAATTAACAGCCTTCTTCAGCCTTTCTTAAGTTCCAAATAGCTTACCTGGCTGATAGCTTCCCCAGATCTGAAAGAAGGGCAACACCGAGAATGGTGTCGCCCACAGCCAGGTGAATATTATCAATAGCACAATTTGTCCGTAACTCAAACGTCCATCTATTGGATTCGAGATGGTTTTGTAACGGTCAAAGGCTATAAACGCATTTGTTATAGAAGCACCCATGCCAGATATGCCACCATTCAGGGCATAGATGTCACAGCCCAAATCACCGCCAATTATATAACCCACAGCGCCATTCATCAGATAATGTGGCATATTGGTGCACATGAATAGATCGAAAACGGCCAGATTGAGTATAAGCAGATTGGACGGAGTGCGCAGCGACTTGGAACTTAAAGATACAAATTAAACGACTTTTCTCTGATAAAGCTTCAAAACTTACGTGGAGAATATCCAGATGACCAGACCATTGCCAAAAATACTGCACAACATGAGCATTACGAAGCCCATATAGACGCCAGCCTGCCAGTAAATGGGCGGTTGACGAAATCCTCGCCAATGGGCATGTACCATATGCTGATATTCGGCTGGATAATTGTGTCCCATGGGCAGGACCGAACCATCCCCCGAGCTATCATTCAGATAGCTCGCATAGGGCTGTGGACCGTTTAGATGCATGGCGTCTGTGGTTCCTTTTCCTTTCCTTAAACTACTCTGGAGTCTTGGAGACAGACATGCTTTCCCCGGAGGTCTCACCTTCGCCTGACCTAAGCCACGGGTGAACTTTACGTTTTTATAGTTGACTCAAGAATTTAATTAAGTTGGATTAGACGCACCTTGGTGCGGATTAGCCTGCCCTCTAATCCCCATCTTAGGCATTCCTGTGTGCGATTACGTCAAATTCAAATTCCAACGTCTTCTGGCGCCATCTCTAGCGTTCTCGCTCACTCGTCTAAATCGTAAATTGTAGCAGATACGAACGAACTTTGTGCGAAATATGACACTAAGTAACAGGTGGTCAGGCGTCTATAGCAAGTGTAGAAGTCATTCGCCTCGAGCAGCAGCCACCACCACCACCAATTGGGCATTCACTGGCGTTGGCTGCCAGACAGGGACAACCAAACGGTACAGACCCACCCCCGCGCTAGGCTGTCTCGCTCGCCGGCAAGTATATATAGAGAGAGTAGAGCTACTTGGGGATTTTGGGCGCCTGGTTGGTTCGGCGCTGTCATTTCACAATGACCCACCTTCACGACTGACAGCGACGGAAAAAAAACGCGTCGCATCGCCTTCGCTTCGCGCGATTTCATATTTGGTTGTTGTCACTTGCTGCAGCAGCATTATTGTTGTGTTTGACTCTGTTTGTACAACAAACACTCACACATTATTGGTGAAGACGGACGGAGGCGTTGTTTTATTATATCAACAACAAAAAACAAAAACAGCAACATTTTCATTAGGCGGCCAGAAAATATCGTACACATCGGAGACAAGAACTGCCAACAGCCCAAATACATGAGTAAACAAACAACAACAACAAAACAACAGCAACAGCAACAACAACAACAAGGCTTTTGTTTGGCTCATGTTTGTGTTGCGATACTGTGTGTGTGTGTGTGTGAGAGTGAGTGAGTCAGTATATCGCATGTGTATCTGAAATAAAACCTGGGGGTAGAACTCTGTACACCCTACGCAGTGGAAATCGGAAAAAGCTAAGAAAACCGTTATTAGAGCTTTCAATTTGGCAATTTTTACATATTTCCTTGGGTCATTCTAAATTTAAGTATTTCCGTGTTTAAATTTAGAACATTTTGTTCTTAAATGTTAAAAAAATGTTTGTTCTTTTTTTCTTGAATCACGCTTAAATCTGACTTCCATTTAAAATTATATTAGCTAGAATTTAGCTTTTTAATAATTTTAATTCCATTTAAAAACATATTTGTTAGAATAATAATTATGCCATAGAACTAATTTAATTTCAAGTTAAAAGGACTTTAGAATCATAAAACTTACTTCAAATAAGAATTTTGTTCTCTTATTTGTAAATTCCGAAATTAGTCAGCTTTTGGGATCGTTTGTTCTTGAAATTACACCTTATTCTGTTTTTACACGATTTACAAAAAAATTTGTATTAGTGATTCTTTTACTTTAAAAAAATGAATTGTCTTTTAGCTTTTATGTAATAAAATGTGTATTAATGCTTTAATGAATCTTTTATTATAATTATTTTTTCGAAGGTTGAAGGTCTTGGAACTAATCAAATTTTTATCTATGACTCCACGACTCTTTTTACATTTTTTACCGTTTTTTTTAAACGGTTTTTTTACTCGGTTTTTATTTATTACACGTTATCTACCGTGTAAAAACAGAATTAGGTGTATTTAAGTAGCTTACGAGGCGTATGAGTAATTTTAGTTAAATTTAAATGTCCACGTCGCGTCCCCTAAAACCTAAAATAAAATTTTTTCTGTTTGACATTTTATTAACTATATAACAAAAAGAATCTTTCAAGGCGGCGGCCTCAGTGATTTTCCATTTTAGCATATAACAGAACGCTCTAGTGTACATACTAGAGAGGGTGTGGGACGGGATTCCCGCGAAAGCCGAATCGAAAATCTTTGAATAGCTTTGGAACGTCACAAAATGAATTTATAATTACTTAATTAAAAGTATCCCACTGAAAATAATGCCTTTAAGGATCGAGACCCGAAACATTCGGATAAATTCTCTCGCCCATTTCTAGTATGTACCGATCTTTAAGTTCTGTTAAAGTCAGGGAATCAAATCTGAACCGTATGCCGACAAGAACCGATCAAAATTCATAGTCGGAATCGATATCTCGAAATTTTTGAGAACTGGTATTCAAGAACTGATATTTTTGGAAGCGAAACATCGTACCGGCACATTTTCAGTTCCTAGTAGTTGTTTCTTTTTTTCGGTTCAACTGCTATAATTCATGTTTTTTCACAGCGTAAATCGTTTATCAAAATTAAGAACCAATACTTGAATGGTCATCATTAAAGTTCCCATAAAATTTATCAAGTTCTGCTTGCTGTTCCATCTACAAAATAAAGCTTAGATCAATTATTTCCGGGATAATGTTTATTATGTTCAGTTTTCCTTATTTGTAACTATTTTCTGTTGAATAAAAGATTTTAACAAATTTTTAAATTTTATAGGTATATATCGGTACACTGAAATAAAAACAAGGTATTCCAATACCGAACCCAATACCGAAAAAAACTATAACCTTAATAGAACCATTTTATTTTCTAGTTAAGTTATTGTTTAATTTGGTATTCGGTTTTGTATTGGAATACCTTGGTTTTTATTTCAGTATAATGTCTGCTAAAATTTAAAAATACTTAAAAAACAAACATTTTACGGTCTGGGTAGGAAACTTTATGTAGTTACAAAGAAGATAAATTAAACATAATACACATTGCACTTCAAAGAAAAAACTTTCTAAGCTGACTTTTGTAGCTGAAGCAGCAAGAAGAACTTTAGATATTTTATGGAATTTCAAAAAGACTTTATGTAGTTTTGGAAACTTTATCAACCAACAAAGAAAGAACAATTTCTTAATTTCTTAATGGACTGGTTTATAGTCCAAGCTATAAGTTTCTCACAGTGGTCAAAGCGCATTAGCAGGTGTATAACAATTTATGTAAGGTACGATATTAAATAGTTTTTTAAGAGAAGGTCAATCAGACGTAATCTCTTTTTTTCCCCATCGAAGGGTATGTGATAAATATCCTAAAAAAATATCAAATATTAATCTTAATAATCCTATAAATAAAATTCGTTAACAATTAACTTCTTGAATTCATATACCCATCTCAATTTATTGTAGCGCATGGCCAGAACAAGTCACTGGCTGGCTGGGTGACTGGTTCTCGTTCTCATTCTCGTTTTCGTTTGCCACACTTCCTATGGGTTAACCTTCGGGCCGAGGCTGACTGACTGAGTTTTTGCCTTGACCGTAATTTCGGGGCCGTTCTCATTGCCAAGTGAAGGACGCACCTTGAAACTCAAGGATTTTGTACGAATTGCGAAATTTTGCAAACATTTTCGGCAATCAGTGGGTCAAAGCCAAAAAATTCGCAAAAATGTTTGGGGGTCTGTTCTGGCGATGACATAAGCACATGTAAGCAGCTAGCTGCTTGCTGATACGCAAGTACGAGTGTGTAGATACGTACGAGGTGGCATTGAGATTGGTTAAGCAACTGGCGATGCGTTGGAACAAGTTCGATGCGTGGCGCGCGGGTTAAATGAACTCGCGTTGTTGTTGTTGTGTTTTTTTTTTCTTCTCTCTCTGTATACAAATTTTGGTGGGTCGGGGGTACGAACGCATTTTGGCTGCCACAGTCACCAGCTAAACATTTTTGGGCGCCTCATAGCACAGGTTGTGATTTGAGCTTTTTTGGAAGCTAAGGTTAAGGTTATTCGCTAATTGCAATATCGGTAACTAACCACAGTCAACGTGCCGTGCCCGTGGTGGTGTGGTGTGGCGTGTGTGGTTTGGTTTGGTTTTGTTGGCCTGATTGGCTATGCCGTTCAAGTGTCAACGCCTCGCGTGTCCGTCCCGTTTTTGATTGTGCGGTCAGTCAGGCCCCAAAATCCAGTTTCGGGAACAGGCGCACACAACTGAGCAACAAGTGTATCGCGCTTGTGTCGCTGGCATCATCATTAAGCAGCGGCGCAAATCAAAAACGTTTGGGGCCCCCCCCTTCCCCATCCCCAAAACGTTCCATGTATATTTTGTACTTGGTCAGGGCGTGGTCAGCTGACGACTGGCCAGCTTTTGAACTGACCTAAGTGGCTGAGAGAAAGAGAGATGGGTTTGGGGTTGAAGTGGGGATGTGGAAAGGGCGTTGTCTTCGCTAAGCATGCAACTAAAATTATTAGGCATTTAATAATACCATAAAGTCGACTATATATATCTGGCGAGCTGGTTTCCCAATAGATTTAGATGGTCCTAGCAAGGTAGCTAGCTAATCTGTAACAGAAACAATTTTTAAAGACGACGGGATGGGCGGAACGGAATTAAATGACAAAATAGATGAGAATTATAAACGATTTCCGCCGATTACAAAAATTTAAAAAGTTTATTTTTAGTTTGTATTTAAATTAAGGCGTATCTTACTTTTCTTTAAAAGGAGTAGGATGTTGACTTAAATGTCGCTCAATTTTGTATAAGGATGTCGCAAGTCCGTGAGCGTTTTTTAGTGTTGATATTTGTGTTAAATAAAACCCTGATTGAAGAAATAAAACTGAAATGAGAATAAAAACTAGAAACGAAACTGTACCCGGTACTATGTTTCGTTCTTTTGACCAAAACTAACGGTTCTTGGATTTTATCCGTTTTTTGGTTTACCTTTCTTTTCGGTTCTGGTACTAGTTTCAATCGGTCCCGGTAAGGTTCCGGTTTGTTTCCCTTTTTTAGTTGAGAATGCATTTCCTGACTGTATTTAAGAAATCCTCGTTATTCTGATTGGTAAATACTACAGCCATCAAGGAGTCGGAAATTGGTCCTTATTAAAGTTCAAACCTAGATTGGTAGTTAGAACTCTAACATTTACCTTATTGTCAAATTTAGTTCTATCTAAGTTGACCAGTGTGATCGGCATGTCCGCATCTAGTGTGCATAGAAAAATTCGCGAAAACAGCGACGTCAGCAAACAGATAGTAAAAGCTCTTTGCGCCTGCTGCGCAGCTGTTGCGACAAAGCAAAATAAACCGTGTTCTGTCCAGCTGTCAACTCTGCGTGGCTGCAGAACGCCACATAAGTAAGATTTCGATTTATTTGCTTGACATCCTTGTACTTAGTTCTTAGGAGTTTGTGTTTTTGTGCAAGCTAAATTGTGATTGTGTTTTTTGCCGTCCACTGATGTAGATAGATGGTTAATGGCGTTTGATAACCGAATCTGACGCATTAACAGAAACTTGGTGTTTCAAATGCAGAGGTCCGTATAATTTGGAAGTCTCAGAGCATACAATTAATTTACTCATCTGGAATTTTTCGCAAGTTAGTAGAACCCTTGGGATTGTGCTAAGCCGCCGGGCCTGTCAAATCAGTTCAAAACGTGACTAGAAACCCATCGATTACCCATTGAATGAAGGAATTCCAATCGATTACGCTCTAAATAAGTGAGTTCATCTAAAATAGTCTATATTGAAGACTCTACAACGGAAAGCAAGACTTAAGTCGGACATTCATATCATGGACCAGCAGTAAAAAGCAAGACCAGCAGATCAGCAACAGGAAACAAGTATGAAAGCCGCGATTATTATGCTGAAACGTTTCCTGTAGGTCCCGAAATCAGTATTTTGGTTGTAGTGCTGTTTTTCAATTATTTCAGTACTGGATAAGGTACGTACTGGCAGGGTGTTATGCGATTGAATGCTCGGGCTGAATTCTTTTGGGTTTTATGCATCCATCGCCGTCACAGCTATTGTCTATTGCTAAGGAAGTCTGTGTAGCAGTTGTCGCTTTTCGGCTCAAAAACCACTGGTGTCTCATAATAAATCTCAAGAAAGACGACAAATTTACAAAGACTCGATTCTATATGTTTCATAACTTTAAAACCTTCTTTGTAAAAAGAGTTATCAAGCTCCTCGCAGAATTAAGCTCTTCCTCGTTGACAAATCGTTTAGCAGGTGGTAATGGTTAGGTAACCCTTTTTTTTAGGTTTGGGGATAAGTCAAGCTAATAAGCTGAAGCTGAAGGAAGCAATAGTCAAAACTCGGAACGTCCGGTCTCAATAAAAGCGTTCTAAACTTAAGCCCGCCGTTGTCAGTATAAGAAAAAACGGACTTGCTCTACTATTGAGAACGAAAAACACGGTTTTCGGTACATTTAGAACGGATTTTTTTCTGAGTGTGAGATACCGAAGAATTGAAGTCTTAACCGCTTTGTCGGAAGTGTAACCACTGAGTAGAAAAGAGTACTTGTTGTAATCCCTGCAGAGGACTCGAAATGGACAATTAGTAGCATACAATGAAGGGACATAAGAAAGTCTTAAGGGACTAGAATTCCGAGATTGTCTCAAAGAAACATTGAACAAGAAGGTTTCATGCATTGATATCACTTTCAATGAGCTTGCGCAGAACCTTATTCCCATCGTGGTATGTCTATGCTCTAAAGTTTGAGCCTAGATATGTATAGAGGGAGTCTTAATAGTGGATCTCAACCCAGGTTACTCAGAGCAAATAAGAGGAACTGCTTTTGGCCGGATTAAATGTTCCAAACGCATGAGCCAAATTCCAGGATCGGCCTTTCGAGTGATATAAATAAGATCGGTTAAAAAACATGGAAATTATTTTATATTACATGGAATTCATTATGGGGCCAGCGTCGACATTGTCGGCCGAGTTTGTATGTGTATATAAGTATTCGTATAAAAACACACAATATCAAGGATACAAGGTATTTTGTAGACGGGGCAGCAAGGCTTTTACATATTTTTTTTTTTCTTAGAAAATCCAAGATAGATAGATAGATATAATTATAGGTAATATTTACTTTCGTCACTGAAAACTTGAATTGATACTTATAAGGAATATATTTCTGACCATAATTGTTAAGGACAGACTTCCACAACTTCCATAGAAGTCACATAAACTAATAACATAACAATTATTTATTTTTTTTTTTTTTTTTTTTTTTTTTGCAAAGATAAGTAAATTGTTACGATTTCAGGGAGATATTGCTAAAGCATATTTAAGATCATAGATTAAAGGATTGTAAGAACAATATTACTTACCATTACCGCTAATATTAAAGATGTAGCTAAAATTGGTCAATGAAATCAATAGCATTTTTTTGACAAAATATATAAAACTTTTTGTAGTGTTCAAATCTTTCTCAAGATTGTCGACTAAATACCATGAATATTACTTAAAGATTTTGTTAAGTCGAATTTTGACCATACAATACAATACAACACATTTTAAATATGATTTCAAATGTCATAATCGTATATCATTGTATACACTTTTGCCTGCTCTCCTGCTCATTTCCCACTGCTTCCAATCTACAATACGTATAGAGCAGCGCCTGGTAGGCACTTCCATTTATTTTTTTTTTTCAAGCAGTAGGGTTGTTTATAACAAAAGAAAGCCAAGGCAAACATCAAATGCTGACCATATGCTGACCAAAGCAGAACGTTGCCGGCGACTCTTTTGGAGCAGCGCCAAGCAGCGCGCACAGACAGAGAGCACAACACACAGAACTGGTTTCCCACCCAACATCTTCTTCTTATACACACACACACACATTCACACACCCAGCCAGCCGTTAATAGTTTGGTTTTTATCTTTCGAGGTCGGTGACTGTTTCGGTATCGGTTTCTGCATTCTGCTGCTTGCCTGTTAGGATGCATGTGGGAAAACGTTGAACGCCCACAATAATAGATGGTTTTTGTGTGTGTCTTTTTTTTTTGTTGTGCACGTTGTTAGTTGATAGTTTTCTTTTTTACATTTGCTGCGGCCCCAGCATTAATTTGTGCAATAAGCAAAATGACGGGCACAAAACAAAATGTCCGGCCGCCCCCCGGACTAGATGAAGAGACTTCCGCCCGGCGGCGGGCGCGCGCTATGACGCCATTGCAACTAACCCACTAGCCTAGCTTTGGGGGGGCCTTTTTCTGTTGGCCTGTGATGTGAGCAAACAAAATGACTACTCAAATTTGTGCAAAATGTTCGTACGATTTGCAACTTGTGTGTGCTTAGATATTTTCAATTCGAACAAACAATATTATGTGTCGTAGATGATAGACAGAGAGAGAGAGAGAGAGAGAGAATGAGAGGGCGAGAGGGAGATCGAAGTTCGCAATTTGGGGGGCGTGTTGCAGCGCCATCTATGGCGCACAAACGGAACTCAACTATAAATAAATGGTTCAAATATGGTACAGTGGTTTTTTATTTCCCATTTTTGGCATAAATTCAGGTTTTATATGTGATAGCTCTGTCTTAAGTCGTAAATTCAAAACACAATAGCTAAACAAATCAGCTGTTTTCGAGAGGGCAAAGCTAAATTCGACAAAAGCTCGCGGCAACTGACTTAACCAATAGTATATATATAGGATATAGATGTCAGATATTTTTAAATTAAAAATCATTTAGAATCTGTTTGTTAAACTCAAAGTTTGATACCATCAAAAATATTTAAGTTTAATCAGTAAGACACGTTTCCCCATATAAGATATAGTCTTCCGATTTCGGACAAAATTTTAAAATTTTTTTTTTAAATTCCTTAAATTCATGCAGGTCTGAGTTTAAGAACGCTATCGTAGAAAGCAAATATATTATTTTCACTAAGACCCATTTTCTACCCAATCGGTTCCATGGCATCTATAGGATATAGTCCCCCGATCTCAACCGAATTAGGTAGAACTGTTTAAAAGCATAAATAAATCTTAATACCAGAGTTAAAAAATGGTATCAGGGGAAAAAAACTAGTTTTTCTTATTAAGACCCTATCTATGAGCTATCGGTCCTATGGCAGCTATAGGATATAGTCATCCGATTTTGACCAAATTTTGCAGAGCTGTGTGACAGCATATAATAATATTATATATTCATTATTGCTTAGCTTAAGATCGCTATCACAGAAAATAAAAATATTTTTCTCACTAAGACCCATTTTTTACCCGATAGGTTCTATGGCAGCTATAGGATATAGTCATCCGATCTCAACCAAATTTGGTAGAACTTTTTGAAGGCATAAAATATTCATAATTCCAGAGTTTAAAAACGTTGCTAAGATAAACAAACAAGCTTTTCTTACTAAGACCCATTTTCCGACCGATCGTTGATATGGTAGCTATCAGATATAGTCATCCGATTTTGATCAAACTCTGCAGAATATAATATTCACAATTGCTGACTTTAAAAACGCTATCTTTGAAAACAAAAATGTTTTCTCACTAAAAGCCATTATTCCCGATCCTTTGTTGCCAGCTATAGGATATAATCATCCGATATCAACCAAATTTGGTAGAACTGTTTGAAAGCATATAATAATCATAACCCCTGAGTTTAAAAACGCTCTTAAGGGAAACAAAACAGTTTTTCTTACTAGGAACCATTTTCCGACCGATCGTTCCTTTGGTAGCTATAGGATATAGTCATCCGATTTTGACCAAACTATGCAGAACTATGTAAACGCATATAATATCCATAACTCTTGAGTGTAAGATCGCTATCATTGAAAACAAATAAGTTTTTCTTCCAAAGACCTATTTTCCGACTGATCGTTTCTATGGTAGCTGTATGATATAGTCATCCGATCCGGGCGGTTCTGACATATTAGCAGCGTGCAGTAAAAAGAAGACTTTTTGTAAAATTTTAGCTCGATAGCTTTAAGGTTCACGTAGAAACAGACAGACGGATATTCGGACAAAGCTCAATCGACTCAGCTCATCGTTCTGATCAAGAATATATATAGTTTAGTTAGTCGAAAATAAATATTTATTTCTAAGCGTTACAAACTTATGGGCAAAATTAATATACATTTTGCAAGTGTATTAAGCAAGGCTGCAAACCGATCCGGAACCGAATCTCTGAAAACCTGTTCGGTTCGGTGTTATCAATGTGCCCAATCCGACCAATTACCCCTTAAATTTGAGAGATTTTCAGCCTTGGTATTAAGATTAGAGACAAGGAATAAAATAGGAATAGAATTAGCCACAATTTAATCTACACCCTGTTTACGACTTCTGATTTTAAGATCCAAAATGTATACATCTCAAAAGCTGGGATGCAAACCGAATCGCTATTTGGTGTTCGAAAATCGAACCATGAAACGGTGTCTTTTCGAAAATGACGCACCAAACCTAAAACTGCAATAAACAAACGGTTCGGTACACTTTGTTAAGATGTTTGACTACATAAAGCGACTACCTTGAGATAAAGAAAATTGGAAAATCTAGAATTTTTATAAGGAATATAAAAATAAAAGAACTCCCATTGTTTTATCCAACTTTCGGTTTCTAATTAGCTTTAAAGAGTTTGTACAGAGATTGGCAGGGACTTTTTACGTTCCAAAAATAGTCTGACTCCTTCTTTAGCTAAGCTATTCAACATTTCTTACCGCGGAATGTCATGGTAGCTGGAAGTCTAATAGATATGCTCGCGACTAAAGCGACGAGCTAAACAACAACACAAGAGCACTGAGAGTATAGGCATTGGGCATCTCTTCTAAGACGCCTGAAATCATATTTCTTAAATTTTTACTTCTAAGACCTCGGATAGACCTCAGACTACATGGCAAAGTCATTTTTTTAATAGGGTAAGCAGGGTTTCCAATTTAGGACTTCTTTCGGAAGAAAGTCTGGTACATCGGTTATATGGCAGCTATACGAAATGGTCTAAAGCACACGAATCAGGGTAATTGCAGTAAATATTAATATGCAAGCCGAAAAAAAAGTCGAAAAATATGCACAGTGCATGGATAAACATTGAATACTGGAATGATTTTAGTTTTACATTTATTTCCCCACTTTTAGTTAATTATCTTGGTTAATTGTTTGTAATGTAAACTACCGCAATTTGTCACTGTAAAAAAATATCTTTGCCGGCCCACACACACACACACACACACACCCATACACACACTCAGACGACCAGTCACATGGCAATCTGTAGCAAACCCCCGCCACTGTGACACTCTAGCCATCTCCTTCACTCGCATGCCTCGGTTGGCTCTGCCTCTCTCTGGTGCTTGTATGCATTTGCTTCTCCACCAGTGTTTAAAATTTTTCGATTCGATATTCGCTGGCTAACATTGCTGGGCGCCTGGTGAAAAAGAGGGAATTCACTTTTGGCGGGGTCTCATTTTTCCTTGTTTTTTTTTTCTTTTTTGTCCAATAGGCGTGTGTGGGCGCTGCTGTCTAAAATTGCCGCTCCGCCCGTTGTCGCAACAACAATGCCCGGTTGATAAGGCGGGCGTCGACCTGATAACAGGGCGTTTGTCTCCCCTGGTCTGACTCTGACTGGTTGTTGGCCTTCTCTTTGGCCGCAACAGCAGGCAGCAGAGCAGCAGCAGCCACAATGTTCAATGTTTCGTTCCTCCCCCGTCGTGGGCACATTTAGGGGAGTAGTTAGTAATTTGCTTTAAATGCACAGCAAATTAATTTGCACGGTAGGCG
The DNA here is from genome assembly GCA_018904225.1 of Lordiphosa mommai. NCBI lineage: Eukaryota > Metazoa > Arthropoda > Insecta > Diptera > Drosophilidae > Lordiphosa > Lordiphosa mommai. The sequence goes on along the minus strand of JAEIFT010000623.1, from coordinate 5,078 downwards.
TGGTTGTAGGCCAACGCCCACACGTGAAAGTTCTTGCAGTCCCAATAACTTTAAAGCCCGATTCCGGAACAATAACGTTTTCACAGCACAAAATTTACTCAGTAAGTTGGGGAAACAAATTACCCCACATAAACACACACACACACACACACAGCATACACAGAACTCGTGCGCTCTGACGGTTGTGCCGGTGGTGCGGGGCCAGCGGCTGGAACTGGGCGTGCAGCTCTTGGCACAGATCTGCAATTTAATTAAATTTACCCCACATACACCCACGTTCTCGGACAGGTGTGGGTGGCAGGTGTAGTGGTGGTGGCGGACTTTTTCAGACACGTTCGGGTTTTTACCAGGCAAACAGAAATTTCCACAAGCGCTGCCAAGTTTCGTTTAAAATGTATCTACGGCCATGTACAGTGGGATGGAAGCAAAGCAATTGAGGCAAAATTTATTGTTTATAGAAAGCTATCATATGCTTAGAACTGATTTCTATAAAAATAAATAAACAAATCATTAATATTAACAAATTGTAGGCAAAATTTAGTGTTTATATTGGAAAGCCTTCTCGGTTTCTATCATATTGCTTTTAAAGAACTGATTTCCAAATTAATCATTTCAATTTTTAAATATACCAATTTGTAAATAGTATTATTTTTCTAATCATTCGTTTAATTTAAAAGACAAGCAAAATCAAATGTCAATCTGAAATTTCTGTGTAATGAGCGTCAGATCATGTGTAACATATAATTGGACATTATAAGAAAAATGCTACAAATTTGATTAAAACCAATATGAATATTGAAAACAGAGGTATAAACTTTATTTATTTATAATTCAGTAAAATGATTGTTTTGTCCCCGCTGTCGATAGTGTTTTCTCGTCCACATAATGAGATAGTTTGTCGTTGTGGATACATATAAGGCACTGCGACCATTATTGATCTATTGTGCCCCCTGCTGAGTTTACAACTCCCCTAGTAGCCCTATTTCCTGTACGAATGCCAGGTTTTTAGTGGGGGTCTAGCTTTCTAATACAGTTGGGATGTAGGCTGTGTTTCCCAAGACTGTTAAATCTACGCCTTGCCAGAGCATCATTGTGCTATTATATGTTCGGCGGATTCGTCATTCTCTTCACAGAATCTGTAAAGTTGGGTGTTTGTTATCCCCAACCTATAAAGGTGACTCCGCAGTCTGCAGTGTCCTGTGTAGAGCCCTGTCAGGATCCTGAGTGCATTCTTTCCTAGTTGGATTAATTTTTTGGGCCTTCTGTTATCGTGGTTCACGATTAATGCTTTTGCTTGTCTCAACCTCCTGTTGTTTTCCCAGATGGTCGGTCTAAGCGTTCTCTCCTCGTTTGTAAGAAGTTCTCTGATAGTGTGCTTGTCTATGCCGCAATAAGGTTCTGGTCCTATTATTGTTGTGGCTGCGCCCTTACGTGCTAGTTCATCCGCTAGGGATAGGTTGTTTTTGCTACCTAGTTGGTCCAATTTATTCTTTGTCTCCAAGACTAACTTACATAATGAGATATGTAGGTAAACTTTTAGTTGTGCTCCCCCCCAGAATCCTCCAATGGTACTTTTTTTGTAGTATTTATGAATTATTTTAGATTCTAATAAAGATTGGTTTAGCTGCCGAGTTGCGCCGAGCTTTGTGCTAGAAGCTCCAGTCCAAACGTTGCTCTTGATTAGGGCTACGTTTTTCTGTTATGTTTAAGAGTTTTTGAGCTGTGTCCGTTTTTTTGTCATTATTATGATTTTAATGTTAATCTATAAATTGAAAATTACCAAAATGGGCATTTATTATTTTTTCACAAATTTTTAATTATTGTAAGGTAATTTTGTAGGTGGAGTGGGAGTGTGTGGAGGGGAGGTTTTAATCATATTTTCTTCATACCATATTTTTAAAATATTTTTTCTGAGCTATTTTCAAAATTGCAGCCCTCTAGTGGTGAGTGGGAGGAGGTAGGGGAAGGGTCAATCATATTCATCTTCTAACCATATTTTTAAAATATTTTTTTTAGAGACTTGAAGAAAATTGTAGCCCTCTACCTCCATTAGAAGTATTTTTGGTCGCTGTGCATTGGGCCCCAAACAGATGGGATTTAAGTAATTAAAATTTAAAAAAATTATATAAAATGTACTTGTGATTATTTTATTTGAAATATAAGAGAACTACGAGTATATATTAAAAAAATTCGTATAAAGCAATTCGACTGGTTCAATGTATTATGTAGATTAGATTAGAAAAAATAGTTGGATTGCAGCTTGAATCTAGTGCAGACAATAGGCCACCACAAGGGTCAACAAAGCCGAAAATTTACTGAGGTGGGACAGAGTTTTGCCACCAACATTGCGGGCATCATGCAGTCCCGATGAGAGGCCTGGCATACGCATAATATCTGGATGACCACCTGGCATTAGAGGAGCCAACGGCACAAAACCATCCGGTACAATGATAGGCGATGGCGTTACAGCAGGTTGTGATGGCACAGGGACAGCAGCAGTTCCGGTCACCGGTTGTGTACCATTAGCAGCGGGAGCAGCTTCTGGTGGGGGTGCAGGATAACAGGCAATTTTCTCTACCTCAATCGTTTTGCTGGCATCATTGGGATCTGGTTCGGGTACACGCACAGGCACACAGATTAAAGCCCCAGCAGCGGGTGGCGCTGCAGGAGTTGCTGGCGGAACTGGAGCAGCATTTGAGGCAACCGGAGCAGCAACTGGCGGTGGTACAGCTGCCTCTACAGCGGGCGAAGCGGCCGACACTGGGGACAAAGGAGCTAACTGAGTTTGTGGAGGTACAGGAGCTGCCGGTTGTCCGCCTGTATTAATAACCGTAGTGCCTGAACCAACTGTACTGGTTGTCACCGATCCTGGCGGTCCGTTGTTAATAATAATAATCTTGTCGTCGCCACCATTGCTACCACCTCCACCGCCATTACCTCCTCCATAAGACGGCGAATGCTCGACTACACGTGTCTCAGTGGGCGTCAGGGCATGACCCAAAATTGCACCACCCAAAGCGCCAGCAATCAGACCCGTACCTGTAAGCAGAAAAAAAATAATTTTAAAGAATGGATAAACTCCTTTAAATGTTACACCTACCCAAACCAAATCCAGAACCCGACTCTCTGAGTTGGGGTGATACTAGGTGGCACCACATGGCATAGCAGCTCCAGCTGGCAAGAAGGTAGCAGAAGGTGGCCAGTTGAGCATAGCCACCACTGGGATGATAGGTAGCACCAGCTGGCAGCTGTCCAGGATTATAATAAGTAGCATTCTGCTGACGTGGATAGCTTGAATGAACATTGTGCGCATTGGTGGCCGCAATGGGTGTATGCTGGTAACCAGAGGAGCCACCGTATCCACCTGTGCTATTCCCACGTGGCCGGTACTGAGTGGCTGGAGTGTAATGTGAACTGCTTGAGCTTGCTATCGGTCGCGAATTGCTATTGGTATTGGTGGCTGCTGAGTAGCTAGGTGGAAGGGCATTATAGGTGGGATTGTAGGCCGGAGGACGTTCATGTATATTGGTATGAGCTCCACCCGCCGGATTGGTGGCAGAATAGGCAGGCGGTGGTCCTTGCGGCTGCTTGGGTGGCGGATTCCAGCCTATGGGTGAGACTGTGGCCGGTCGTGGTGCACTAGGACTAGCATGAGTTTGGCTAACAGTAGCTCGATTCGGTTGACTATGGGTATTGCCGCCATAACTAAGCCTAGTCAAGTCCGAATTGGAATACGAGGGCTTCGAATAGCTGCTGGGAGACGAATACGAATGGCTTGGGGAGGAACTGCGTGAGGGTGTATAGCTATGGGAACTGGAAGAGCGACTCCTGCTTCCTCCACCAATAGACCAACGTTTGGCCTGGGCTTCTCAGTGGTTAGGGCCAGTATAAGTAAAGCCCACACTAAGAAGTGTAAGCAAATATGCGTCATGTTTCAATAGATGATAACACGATTTCTAGTATTATTAATATATATATATATATATTTATATATATGTATTTTTTGTGAAATTCTTAAAGATCCTCCGCTTGGCCTGCTAAATTATGGACTAAGCTGCTCTCGCTGCTTTAGGTAGCTTATATACGCAACTTGTGCCATCTTATTTCTTTGAGTGATTCCATAATCTCAATGAGTGTATTGATAAGAGCGATCTATATGTTTCGTTAACTTTATAAAAACAAATTTTATATTTACTAGAGGAAACTTGACCTTAATACAATCTTTAAATGAAATTCACAGAATTTTGTCTATAATATACGTCATTCTATTCGTCATTTTCTTGCCTGTTATTTGATTTAAAACGTGGGACAGAAACCTGCTCGCTTTTGGTGTTGGTACAACAAGTAATTAAAAAAAGTACAGAAAAATCAATCAATCAATCAAATCAAATCGGTACTCACTTTGTCTTGCTATTCTTTCGGAAGCGACGTAACTGCCTGTGCGACTGTGTGGCGACAGTTTGCCAAAAAATAGCGTTCGTAAATATGAAAGCAGTTGTGAGCAGGGTTCGTAAAATGCAGGAAATTTTCGACGCCATGATAAATAACATCAAGCAAAAATAATTGTTGACATACAAAAATTATTTTATTCATGTTTGCAGTTTGTTAATTGGTCAACAGGTCATTGCAAAAACAGCAGATCGAGAAATTTTATGACCCTCACATAAAAGGGACGGCGATCGCAACGTCTCGCGCCGTTGTCCGGCAGCTTGGCCACGCACAAGCGACTCTCACATACACAGCAATACAAATGAAATGTAAAAAAATTCAAAAATATTATAGCATTGTAAGCGACCCAAATTAGATCTTTCTATTTTTATTTCTTCTATTCGAGAAAAATAAAAGGTTCAAAAAAGTCTGTTCTAAGTAGGATTTAGCGAAATTCTAATGGGTTTCTGTCTTTTTTTTCAAAAAGGAGGGGCCAACAAACCCGTAAAGGATACCCGCATATGTTATGCTAGAAAAACTTCAATGATGGGGCAATAAATTAATGTTTATATTAAATTATTTTTAATTTTTTTATGACTCCTAATTTTAATGTTTTTAAAACCGAGGAAGTTATTTTAAAGCAACACTTT
>JAEIFT010000622.1:0-136173 GCA_018904225.1 Lordiphosa mommai | reverse complement strand
TGCTGACGCTGCCGTCCCTCTCCAACATGCAAAAAGCAAAAAAATGGTTTTGATGTTTTTAACCGATTTTGTGTAATTCTGTATTTTACATAACTTTTTATCCATTTTTAATGGATAAGAATAAGAATATTTAGTTCTTCTTGCCAATTTTTCGTAGAAATCAAAATATTGGTAAAGTTTCAAATCCGGTTAGAATTTTGTTGAACAAAATATGAAATGGTATACGTGACGTAAGAAAATTTTTCGGAAACTTTTAAACTTCATACTTAAAATAAATTCATTGCAAACCAAAATCTTTCATTTCAGATGGCGAGAGTAAGTCTGTCTAGTTTTATAATTCTGAAATCCACGAATTTTAAATATTTTTGATTTGCACAAAATTGACACCTTAAAAAAATCGTTCTTAAATTGACATTAAAAATTGTCAATTCATTTAGCATAAGATTTTGAAATTATAAATAAAAGCCAAGTATTACGAATCTAGGCTAGCATAACATAACGTTTTATATAAATTTCCAGCTTTATTTCCTCTTATTAAATTGCGTCACGCAGCAAACGAATTTTTCAAACCCAAAACAAACCTCAGCGAGGGGGGAACACAAAGTGTCGGGGGTTCTCCCGCTTCCCTTTGCTCATCTCTCTCTCTCTCTCTCTCTCTGTTACTTCTCACACTCTGGTAGCTGGCAACGTGCTCTAGAGATTTACTACAAATTACAGGAGTCTATCGCGCATCGCGGTCGCAGTGGCCAGTCTCCAAACCAAATGCTATCAGCGGACATGCATCTTGACCTGATGCGGATGTGGCCGCTGAATCCCTCCTGCTTCAGCTGCTGCTGCTGCTGATGTGGCATTGTAATTGAACCGGAAAATTACATATTTCAAGCTATTTTTACGCCGAGTTTAATGGCAGACGTGAGAGAGCAACAAACAAACTGTTTGTGGTCAGCCATGAAATAATTTATTGTTGCCTACTTTCTGACTGCCACCGGCAGAAGGTTCTCACTTGAGCATGACCAAAAAAAGATAAGGGCCACCAGATATGAGTCAAAGGTAGTCGTATATATATAATTACATACTTTTATATACATACATAAAGGAAGAGCGAGCGGAAAACGTTTAACACAAAAAGGATTGCCAATTCAACTGAAAGGAATGGAATATTTATCGTGGTAACTAAGTAAACTGTGCAATGGACACACCACTTACCTCAAACTCAAAAGGTGAATACAGTTCACTGATAAAATTGTAAATCATTCCAAGCAATTGGTTAGTGCTGAAAAGTGATTTAGAATAAGCGCAAGTTGTCGGGGAAGTTGAACACAATTGTTGATCAACTTAATTGAAATTAAAAATTTAATTTTTTTTTTTCTTAATTCGTGCTTTTTGAGAAACGTGTTTCGATTCAAATAACTGTCTTGGATTTATAAGCAGAATTGCCAGAGACAATTCAAGAGTTGCCTATGCACCCTAGAATATGCACTGTTTGGTAAGGTTTGTGGGCCGGCGGCATCATTGGAACGTATTTTTTTAAAAAGCAATTGGAGCGGTTAGTGCTGAAAAGAGATTAAGAATAAAAGCAACATTTTTAGGGAAATTGAACTCAATTGTTGATCAATTTAATTGAATTAAAAATTTTATTTAATTTATAGATTTGTTTTTTTTTTCATCAAAATTCGTGCTCTTTGAGAAAAGTGTTTTGAATCAAATAATTGTCTTGGACTTACAAACAGAATTGCCACAGACACTTTAAGAGCTGCCTATGCACCCTAAAATATGCACTATTTGGTAAGGTTTGTGGGCCGGCGGCATCATTGGAACGTATTTTTTAAAAGGAATTGGAATTAGAAAAGGGGGAATCTGACAATTTTTGACATTAATTGAATTAAAAATGAATAATTCAAAATGATTTTGTATCAAAATCGTGCTTTTTGAGAAACATGTTCGCATCCAATAATTATCTTGAATAATAAACAGAATGCAGAGAAGTTCTGGAGTTGCCTAGCACCCTATAATAGCACTAAGTGTGGGCTGGCGGCAACATGGAACGTATTTTTTAAAAAAGCAATTGGAGCGGTTAGTGCTGAAAAAGAGATTAAGAATAAAAGGCAACATTTTTAGGGGAAATTGAACTCAATTGTTGAACAATTTAATTGAAATAAAAATTGTAATTTCAAAATTTAATTTTCATCTAATTTCGTGCTCTTTGAGAAAAGTGTTTCTGCATCAAAAAATTGTATTGGAGTAACAAACAGAATTGCTGGAGAATACGGGTGGGTGTGGGCCGGCGGCATCATGGAACGTTTTTTTAAAAACAACAAGGAGCAACATTTAAGGGAAATGAACTCTTGTATCAATTTATTTAAATTAAAAATTAATTAAAAAAAGAACGAAAGAGAATGAGAACAGTTCAAGAGCTGCCTATGCACCCTAGAATATGCACTGTTTGGTAAGGTTTGTGGGCCGGCGGCATCATTTGGTCTTTTTTTTTTTTTAAATAATACGGATTTCATTCTTTTGTTTGCCCTAAATGGAAGAATTGCCAGGGTTAGAAACTATTTCCTTTGATGCACGGGTGTTAAAAAATAATGAATGATTTTGCTTTTACTTATCGCATGTCATTTCCTATTCCGTATTCATTAGACCCACCTCTTTCACTTAAATATTTGTAAATCATTAACAATTTCTCGCTCCACCAAAACTGATCCCAAAAATAGCCTCGATTGGCCATCTGTGCTGGTCTGTTCTAAATCATTTATTGCCTAAAAATCTATAAAAATATATTTTCATTTTCATGCTTGTTGCCAAAAATTGGCTAATGAAAATGGCTCAAATGATTAATGAGCCGAAAATGATGTGGCATATTGAGCAACAATTACAAACGGCGCTTACAGACCAATCAATATGGATTTCTTTTGGCAATGTGTTGCATTTGCCGCACAGATGGCGACCCTCCAAAACATTGTTAATTAATTAAAATTCAATTAGGCGAGCCTACCGCCCCCCACCCCCTCTCCTTGTCTCCTTGTCTTGTGTGTCTTTTTCGGTTAATTGAAAATGAAATTTCCAGCCGCTATTTATTAATATTCATTATGCCTGTGTCTGTGCCAGCCCAATTTTGTTGTTGTTCATTCTCACACTTCTTTCTTGTCCGGTTTTTAACCTTTTTTGTTTTTCCAAGGTTTTCCACTTTTTTCCCCCAGCTGCGTTTATCTTTTGCCTGCATTGCCTCTGACACTGCAGCACTTTCTGTCCTCTTCCTGTCGCTGTGTGACTCTAAGTGTGTATAAAATATGGCGCTAAATGCAGTTCCACCTAAGGATCCTGGTCCTAGTTGGGTACATTTGTTAGCCCTTTTTTTTCTCTGGTTTGGTTTTTATGGCCATGTGCGGGGTTTAAAATTTACTCGCATGGCATTTCGTTCGGTTTTTGTATGTCCAGTCAAGAGTTGCTTTACTTCGATTCAACTCTTTTTGCGGCTTGTAAGTTTTTCTAGTATTTTTTTTTTTTTTTTGCTGTGCTGACCAGATCAATTTCAGTTTTCCTTAGGCTTTTCAATTTCTTTTCCTAGTTTTAGAAAGAAAGGGGGAAGAAAGTTTGTTGCGATTGGAAATGTTTCAATCTGCAAGGACAGAAAAAAATGCTTTAACATTAATAGAAATATGTTTGTATAGCGAAGGCAGCAAAAGTTTTGCCAAGTAGCCACCAAATAGCATTGAAATCATAGATGCTTGATTTTGTTATATTATAAATCTTTAAAAATTTACTTTGTTAATTTGATTGATCATTATGACCCATTACTTGACCTGATACCCTTCCAGAATAAAGTTTGTTGCCTTATTTAGCCTTACTCAAATTGAAAGGAAGCAACTCTTTGGAAAAATCATCCGGCAAAAGCATTCTATTCCTTTTTTTTTAATTACCAAATAATTATTATTAATTTATTTAAAAGACAACAAAATAATTTTAATTTAAAAAGAAACTAAATAATTTTAATTTATATTTTTCGATTTGTAAATATAAAGTATTATTTACGTTTGGCCGTTTTCCGTGCATTTTCTCTTTTCTGTATTTAAGAATTTCAACTCTTTTCGTAATTTTTACAATAAAAATTTTCTTGCGGAATAATTTTTATTTTATCATTTTATTTACATAAATATCAGTTAAGAACTACTTTTCGTACAAAAATCGCCAAACGTCACGTCAGAAAAGGAATGCTATATACATTTTTCAATAAAATTTTTTAAATTTTTAAAAATTAAAATTACGGCATAATTTGTATTTATCATTTTTATTTACATAAATATAAGTAAGAAGTAATTTTTCAGAAAAAAAATTGATAAAAGTTTATCCTGATTTCTAATAACACGCTCATAAATATGAATTCTGGTGTCTCCCACTTTCACGTAGGACCTTTAGTTAAGAATAATTTTTATATTAAATTTTTTTGTCATAACTGTTATTTTCGGTACCTGTTCTATTCAGCAGGCAACTCTTAAAAATGTTTCCCTCTGATGAAAGCAAGCTGATTGATCGATATGATTCGTCATCTGAAAAACTTTTTCCGGTCTTGTGGATCATTACAATCTGGGCCTTTTTCTAGTACCTTGCGATGTAACCAATGTACAATACAGAGTTGTAAAGCAAAACCAGGAAGGGTATAGCTTTGACAGCTTCGCCTTCAGTGCCTTCAGAAGCCTTTTTGGACTTAAGTTCTTTCATTTCTTGCACCTCCACAAGAGTGATCGGAGAAACTGTCAATTTGAGTTGTCCAGGAGTTTCAAGAACACGTTCAACTCGCCTTATTTGAGATCCAGAAGTGGTTGTAAACGGCATGAACCTCTCCTCCAGGTTTTTCGCAAACTCCTCAGCCCGATACTTGGGCGATCTTGCCCGAGTGCCATCAATCCTTTGGATCGGGAATTTTGAAGTAAGCAGAGGGCATAGTTGTGACTCGATTTAATACTCTGCGATAGACTTAAGGACATCTTGGGCGCTTTCAGCAGAGACACTTGATCACTAATCACTGATTAGCTTTACGAAACTACACTTATGATTTAACATACTTTTGGGGTAATAGCTCCAAGTAAATATCATTTAAAATACAAGCGAAATGTAGACTTTGTAATATATCATTGGGAGCGTTCAGCAAAATGATCAGCTTAATAAAACTGCTCTTATTATTTAGCATACTTTTAGGGGATCACAATGTGGCATTTAATTGTGAGCTTCCAAGCTCTCAGCCCTTTCAAAATCATTGGCTGCGTGCTTCGGTGGGCAAACGGTTAGTGTGTTGAATGTTCAGTGGCAAAGATCTGGACACTTGTATTATTGATGTCTTCTTGTAGCCTTGAACCTCTGGTATCAGCTTCTGTAGCAGCCCCAAGACCTGTGCTTTGCATTGAATTCTTCGCCAATAAGCAACTTGCTATCAAGTCTGGCAAAAAGTAGATCAAAGTCTACCATAGACCAGGGAATGGTTGAATGGAGACAATTAGATAGGGTTGCTGGAAATAATATCGATATATCGAATATCGATATTTTTATTTTCAACTTCAGCGTCTTACATATGGAATAAAATACACATCTTTGTTAAACTCATAAAAATTCATTTGATCTATATTTTTTTGTGTGTTTGGAGCTCTGATCTGTTGATCTTGATCGAAAAAATAATAAATAAATGTTGAAAAATCGATAATATCGATTATTTTGTCAACAAAATATCAATATCGAAATGATACTTTTTCCATATTGAAAAAATATCAATCTATAGATATTTTTTGTCAAAAATCCGATCCCGAGTAACTCTCCCACGCTAGTGACAACCTAAAATATTTGATATAGTAATCAGGGATTCAAGTCGGAACCAGAATAGAATTTTAAGTTTTTTAAGATCCTGTATTCGGAAACCGATATTTTTGTATCTTAACAGACCAAACAGAACCGAAGCATAGACAGCAGATTTTGCATATATTCAACTACAATATCATCCTAGTAGGCCTGGTTAAATATACCCTTCTAAAGAACCATATCCTGGCACTAGGATTAACTTCCACCTGAAAATATGCAAAATCCGTTAAATAATTATAACGGAACAGTTTGGTTCTATTCTTTTTTATTCTTTAACCAAAATGATTGATTTAAAAAGTCTACAAATTTAAAATATGTATTTTAAAGGTGGTAGAAAAAGTTTAAAAAAGTGCGTACAGTGTATTATTATTCCATAATAGTTATTCTTGCTGCTTGTACCTTATTTTTCAATAATTTATGCACGTGTAGGTTGCATACCCACTCTGCACCGCAGATATAAAATTTTTCAGGCATTTCTCAATAACATTCCAATTCACAAAAGTTTATAATTTTTTCTTAATTTATTAACCATTTAAGAAACTTTTTTATGTTCATGCTTTTTAAGTCTAGGTGGATATTTAGAAAAATATGTTGCCTACTTTTAGGCATAATTTTAAATAACTTGTATAGTTTTCCCAATACTTTGCATTTGACTTAGACTATGAATTGAAATATCGCAAAAAGTGCACATTGAGATAAACTGAATCAGATATAGAATCGTTTACTTTAACTGATTTCTTACTTGTAATTTAGGTTTTACTTTATACTAATATCCCATATTTTCTTTTATTTATTTCTCTGCCTGTTTGTCACCAAATAATAATTTCCCTTGCACTTGCAAAAGTCACAACCTTAACATCTGTTTGACTTTCTGATCTTTTAACCTGAATTTGTTCTCCAAACTTCACTGAAACTGAAACTTCTATTGATCATTAAGTGAAAACTTTTAGCCATCACTTGTGCAACTTTCACCTACTGTCAGAGGAGGGACTAGTCTAGCCGGGGCCCTTTAGGGCAGCCGCAAATGGGAATGTTTATTAGCCATAATGATGCTGACGGAGCAGCAGCAGCCTCAACGACACCAACAACAACAACAACAACAAACGGCAAAAGAAAAATATGTGCTGTCTGCGCTAGGAGGATATCCTGGTAGCCGTAACTTTGAATAAACTAGAAGTGTGCTGGTTTGAGTGTGCTCGTGTCCGTGTCCGTGTCCTGTTGTCGCGTCGACAATTTTACTGAGGCTATTTATAACTGTCGCTTCTGTCGCGAACATCTTTATGCCGTTTTGTAGGTGAGGAACATCCACACCAATCACTCCGGCTGGGCACAAATTGCGGTCATTTCTTGTTTGTCGGCTGGCGAATTACAAAACCCAAAAGTGCCTAATTTGTCACTCGGCAGAAGGATGAAGTACTTATGCCTTCCCCGTCAACCTAAATCGTTTATCCATTTGAATGCTTTGTGGAATCAATTGCTTATGATATAGATGGATATCCTATTATTGCAGATATCCTTATGGTAAAATTTATCTATATATATATATATATATTTCGCACACAAAAGGCCATCAAGTCCAAGTCCTTGGCAATGTCCAACGCAACGAAAGCTTTTATTGCTGTTTTATGGAGCAAAAATGCAACTTTTGAGCAGGCAAAATGTTGCTTCAGTTGGAATTGTGAATGGGGTGGGGAAGGGATACCCCCCCTTGGCTGTAAATTCCTCGCATAACAAGCAAACTGGGAAAGAAATACATAAATGAAAAGGCTGGACTTGAAGGATATGCTGTAAAAGTAATTTAGGGCCGTTTTCTCATCTTCATGGTTTTTAAATCTGGCTACTTTTTGAGAAAATTTATGTGGCCTACTTTTATGCTGAGTGACACACAAGCATAGATATGTCAAAGGCAGCCTAAAAGTAGGCAATGCAAATTTTCTCAAAAAGCACCTCAATATGAAAAACAGGAACATGAGAAAAACGGCCCTTAATGAAGTTATTGAAGTTCAAATAAATGTGAAAATTTAATTCCTAGTCAGAAAAATATTTAAAAAATAAATTTCTTAATTTAAGATTTTTTTTCTTTTTATAAATTAAAGATAAAATTTGGTGAATTCAATAAAAAAATTTGTCATATTTTTTCTGTCTTTTGCCTTAGCGATTGCCCAATATACCCACCTGTTGGCCATTCGAATATCGAGCATAAAAATTGCAAGCCAGTCGCCTGGCCTGGTCTTAAAACTTGCTCATCCTCTCACGCTTGCTTCACAATGCAAATGCCTTGCATCTGATTTGCCTTTTGCCTCTCCCCTCCTCTTTGCCTTTGGCAATTGGATTTACGTATTCGAGAATAAACATTTCAATTGCCTGGAACCAATGCTTCATTACCCCAAACCCCTCTTAAGCAAACTTTTCAATCTGCCCGAGCAGAAATCGTTAAAAAAAAGAAATGAAAAACTATTGCAAATTAATTTGCCAGAAAAGTTTTCTAGCTGGGCTAATGGCAGGGGTAACCAGCGCATTTTATGACTAGTTACTAAATTATGCAAATTAAAATATTGTTCACATAATTACAAATGTAAATCGCATTAATATTACAATGCAAGTCCATATAAATTTGCGGTCAACATATCATATTGAATTCGCAATAAAAATTGTTTATATTTCAATTCGAACTTCGGTTCGAAAGTTCCTTCCACATACCATTATACAATTTTATTTATATTTGCAAACGCCAAATGACCACAAATGATTTTTATAGCTGAGTTAATTGAGGTTCGTGGCGTGGTTTTCATTTGATTAAGTTTAATAATTGCCAAGCGACAAATGCACGACAAATATTTGTGTCCAGACATTTTTAACCAATTTCCAGTGAATAATTTCAGACACGCAATGCACTGCGGACCAGTTGAAATGAACTCGCACAATAATATTTGTTAAAGTTGTATCAATATTGGACGAGAGTTCGCTGTAAAAAGCCAATTCGTTAAAATTACTGTGGATTAAATCAAACTAATCAAATTATGTTTGGTTATTGAATCATATCATATTAAGTCATTTAAAATCAGGGCTTTAACATTTTTGGTTCGGAACAGGTTCAGGTTCTACTATTTTTCCACAAGAGATGCCGTTTAAGGTTCGTAAAAGAAAAGTTGAAAGTTTAGGTGGAAAAAAAGTAGAAAAAAAAGATAGGAAAGAAGGTAAAGATATACATAAGTCGCTGATACATATCCCGCTCGAAGGACCAGATTTAAAATCGCTTGAAATAGAATAAAATTGTATAACATGGAAAGAAAAGAGGATAGAACGAAATCCCCAGTTAAAAAAAAAAATTCATATAGGGGTAAAAAAAGATATCCTTAGGTCTCTGGTTCATATCCGGCTCGAAGGACCACATTAAAAACCGCATGTAATAGAAAATAATTGTATAAGGTTAGAAAAAAGTATGAAAAAAGGTTCATATAGAGGGTAAAAAGATATCCACAGGTCTCTGGTTTATATCCGGGTCAAAGGACCACATTCAAAATCGCTTGAAATAGAATATTATTGTGAAAGAAAGAAAAGTAGGAAAAAAGGTTTATATAGAGGGCAAAAAGATATCCACCGGCTCTGGTTAATATCCGGCTCGAAGGACCACATCCAAAATCGCTTGTAATAGAATAAAACTGAATAAGGTGAAGAGAAAAGTAGGAAAAAAAAGGGTAAATAGATATCCATAAGTCACTGGTACATATCCGGATCGAAGGACCACATCCAGAATCGCTTGTAATAGAATAAATTTGTTTAAGGTGGAAAGAAAAGTATGAAAAAAGGTTCATATAGAGGGTAAAAAGATATCCACAAGTTTTTGGTTCATATCCGACTCGAAGAACCACATTCAAAATCGCTTGTAATAAAATACAATTGTATAAGTTTGGAAGAAAAGTAGGAAAAATGGTTTATATAGAGGTTAACAAGATATATACAGGTCTTTGGTACATGTAACTACATGTAACTTATGAGTGCTTGACTAACTATGGTGAAAAACAACTTGTTACAAAAGAGAGAAAGACTTATCAATGCGAAGAAAACGATGATGAAAAGAACTAGATGAGAAGAATGAGAATATTTTATATTATTGGGTGACCTTGAATTAGGTATAAAACATTCTTAAACTGCGATGCAATTTTCAAAGATAAGCAATAAATTTGTTAAAAATATAAAAAAAAATATTTCGAAATTTTGTATTTTTGTTTACTTGAAAATAAGATTTTATTTATTTTCAATTTAAATTTAAAGGTTGTATTTCTTTGAGTAATTGTTGGTATATTCTTCTTCTTTGATCAGACAATATAAATATTAGGGTTTGTAAAAGCACGCTTAACTAAAGCTAAGGTCCCACAGGCAAATAATTCCCATAAATATGGATGAATAATTTTTTAAATAGGCCTCAATAAGGAATTTTCCGGCACTCTTTGAGAAAATTATTCGCGAGTGGAGGTATACCTTTAGTTTTAAGTTCCGCAAAATCTGAAGTAATTGATAATATATATCAAGTATATATATCATATCAAGTCATATAATATTCAAATCATATCCATTGGATATCCAAGTTATATCAAATCATATCCAAATCATATTAAATCATATCCAAATCATATCCAAAATCATATCCAAATCATATCAAATCAATTTACATCAAATCATATCCAAATCATATCAAATCGAATGATATCAAAGTTTAAGATCATAAAAAAAAACTTTAAAGAGTTTCTCCCTTAAATTCTTTGTTTTTAGCTTCAGTTCTGTTTCGGCCTATAATACTATATGGCTTTCTCCCCTCCGGCTCCCCATTTTTCTGATATATTAGTTACACTTCCAACCTTTTTGCGAAATTTTTTCGTACTCTATTTCTCTGCTTTCTCTCGTTCTCTCGTTCGGTTATTTATAGGCGTATGCACATGCATGTGAAAATATCCCAAAAAATAAAGCAGCAGCAGCAGCAGTAGCAGCAGCACTGGCCGCCGCATGCTGCGGTCAGCCGCACACATCAACGACCCAGGCAACAAAAATAACAACCAGACCAGGCGAAAGTTATTTACTGCAAATCGGTTGAGTGAAGCGGAGATCGCAGCTGGCAACAACAAAAGTTGGCTTTAAATAATGCCTTCAATGCACCGACCGGGTTCAATTAAAATTTGCGAAATTATTTAAAAACTAACAAAATAGGAAAACTTTCACCTCTCTCTTCCCCCATCTCCACTTGAAATTAATTGAGGCCAGCCCAGCGCAAATTACAAGGCGAACTTCTCTGTTGCTGCTCACTATTTTTTTTTTTTTTTTTTTTGGTTCTTCGATTTATATATACTTTTAGAGAGAATTTAACATCGATTTCGATTTCGAGTGCAACTGGCCAACTTTTTTATTTTGGCACGAGAAAAAAGAATAAGGCAAACAAAGGCTTTTGGCAAATGGAATTTGCTGGAAAATGTTCAGGGAGTTGAAGTAATTAGAAAATTTGTGAGGAAAAGTTGCAGGCAAAAAGGCTTTGATGGAAAATGTTGTGCCAGCTAAAAAACAATGCTGAAGAATTCAATCGAAAGGAAGTTTTAAAGTTAAAATTTTTTTTTTTTAATTTTAATAAAAGTTTTCCCTGAGAGGAATTGACAAAGTCTCTGAGAAAGTGAAAACGGGTTTCGAATGTATTTGAAAGAAGTAAAAAGTCGGAACAATGCTTTTGAAATATAAAGAAGTAGATATAAGGGGAAAATGAGGAGAAAAGCTTGTTAAAGAAGACCAAGCTTTCTTTGGTTATGCCAAAGCTTTTAAAGCCTTGCAAAGCAGGATTCGAAAATGCGTGTCTCGCTCATTTCGGCGCTCGCTCAGAGGTGCAAGCCGCGTCCATAGAGCTGCGAGCGAGAGCTGGTATGATTGATTTGATTTGGATATGATTTGGATATGATTTGGATATGATTTGGATATGATTTGAGTAAGATTTGAATAAGATTTGATATGCTTTGATATAATTTGATATGATTTGGATATGATTTGGATATAATATGATATGATATGATATGTTTTGGATATGATTTAATATGATTTGATCAAATTTTATATGATATGATATGATTTGATATGATTTTAATATGATTTGGATATCATTTAATATGATTGAGATATAATTTAATATATTATACGGATATAATTTAATATGATTTGATATGCTTTCATAAAATTTGAAATGATTTAATAAGATTTTGAAATAATTTGATAAAATTTGGATATGATTTTAATAGTATTTGGATATGATTTGGATTTGATTTAAATATATTATTGGATATGATTTGGATATGGTTTAATATGACTTGATATGACTTGATATGATTTGATATGATTTGATAGGATTTGATATGATTTAATATGATTTGATATGATTTGATATGATTTGATATGATTTGATATGATTTGATATGATTTGAATGATTTTATATGACATGATATGATTTCATAAGATTTAATATGAAATGATTTGATTAAAAATTACTTGAAATTATTTGAAATAATTTTATATGAAATGATTTAATGTGAGTTATCTTGATTTGATACGATTTGAAATGTTTAAATATGATTTCAAATTGTTTAAAATGATTTATACTAATTTTATATGATTTGAAAGGATTAAAATGATTTGGTAGGATTTGATATCACTTAATAGGACTTAAAATCATATGATTTGATATGATTTAATGTGATTTTATATGATTTAATATATTCTAAAATGATTTGATTGGATTTAATATGACTTAATAAGACTAAGTGTGATTTCATTAGTTTTATTTTGATTTAATTGGTCCTATAGTTTAATTTCTGAATAACCGACACTTTGGGGCTTGGTACTTTTCTGGTACAAAAAATAAAAGAGTTGTCTTCTTCCAAATCTTAGATTAAAGGAACTTTGACAAATCAAAATAAAAGTACCAAAACATTGCTTTGGATTCTTTGCATTTGCATATCGGTAGCAAAATTCTTTATTCTATGCAAAACTAACATAAGTTTGCCCCTCCTTGTTTACAGTCCCCACATAATCCATTTTACCCCTCTTGGATTTTTCCCCACTTTTTTTCCTCTTAACCACTTTGACATAAATTTGACTCAAAACTTGACAAAGGTGCGTGCACCCCAAAAAAAAAAAAAAGTGAAAAATTGTCAAAGGAACCCCCCCACTTCTCCTTCTCTTGGTACTCGTTCTGATGAATCACCTGCTAATATATCACCTAGATTTTCCATGTCCATTGTGTGAATTCAAGCAAAGAGCACTCAACTTTGATGCATCATCATAATGCCATGGAGCAGGTTCACCCACTCGAAAATTGTTTGTAAATAAACCGAAAGGGGATATGTTCAAGTTTTAGCATAATGCATTAAGGATGTTGTATGGGAAAAGTGGCTTAAGACTCATGTTAGTGCATAAACAAATTAAGTTTACCGAATGCAAAGCACCCGCCCCTAACTCATTCTGACTAAACTTATGCAGTTAATGGGCAAAAGGTAAGTGTGTGTGTGTGTGTGTGTGTGAGTGAGTGTTTAAGGCGAGACATAAATGCATAAGACTTGTACGTTAGACTGCACCAGTTTCTAATTAATTATGAAAAGTGCGAGACAGTTTTATGGAGCGCATAAATAGAAAACTACAAATAAAGTTGCTTTAGAAAATCCTTAGCCAAATCCTTAAAAAAATACACGCACACACACCAGTTAGAAGTCATAAACAGAGCCAAGTATTTCGAAGGACACAACAAGATTCCCTTCCGCACACAAAGCAAATTGCTATAGTCAATTTAATTAAATTTGTTTGTGGGCCCAACCAAGCACTTCGCCAGCTCCGCAGGATGAGGAAAAACAGACTAAATGAAGGAAGCCAACAAAATCCCAAAAACCAACGCGCATCGATACAAAAGGATGCGTTTATCTCAATTCTATTTACGCTGATACGGACTGGGATGACTGGGGGAGGGGGCAGGGACAGGGGCAGGAAGGGGAGGACCAAAAGCAGATTGCTAGATTGTTTGACTGAGCTGCCTTGAGGGCGTTTAGAGAAGCGCTTTGCAAATGTTTACCGTGGAAATTTGAGTAAAACGAAACTTGTCTTGGCCTCTAGATGAAGACATAAGGCTACAGACACAGACACACATACTTAGCTTTCATTCTTAAGTTAAGTAACAAATTAAAAATTTCAAAAGATTATTTAGAAAAAATTATTTAAAATGAGTACAAAACGAATCAAGAAGCTTCTGCTTTCAGATAGTCAGTTAGTCAGTTAGCCAGTTAGTCAGTAAGTCAGTTTATCAGTTAGTTAGTTTGACAGTTAGTCAGTTAGTCAGTTAGTCAGTTAGTCAGTTAGTCAGTTAGTCAGTTAGTCAGTTAGTCAGTTAGTCAGTTAGTCAGTTAGTCAGTTAGTCAGTTAGTCAGTTAGTCAGTTAGTCAGTTAGTCAGTTAGTCAGTTAGTCAGTTAGTCAGTTAGTCAGTTAGTCAGTTAGTCAGTTAGTCAGTTAGTCAGTTAGTCAGTTAGTCAGTTTAGTCAGTTTGTCAGTTTGTCAGTTAGTCAGTTTGTCAGTTTGTCAGTTGTCAGTTAGTCAGTTAGTCAGTTGTAGTCAGTTAGTCAGTTATCAATGTTTTCAGTTAGTCAGTTTGTAGTCAATTGTAGTAGTTAGTCAGTTTGTCAGTTTGTCAGTTTGTAGTTTGTCAGTTTGTCAGTTTGTCAATTTGTCAATTTGTCAATTGGTTAATTTGTCAATTTGTCCATTTGTCAATTTGTCAATTTGTCAATTTGTCAATTTTTCAATTTGTCAATTGGTTAATTTGTCAATTTGTCAATTTGTCAATTTGTCAATTTGTCAATTTGTCAATTTGTCAATTTGTAAATTTGTTAAATTTGTCAATTTGTCAATTTGTCAATTTGTCAATTTGTCAATTTGTCAATTTGTCAATTTGTAAATTTGTCAATTTGTCAATTTGTAAATTTTCAATTGTAATTGTAATTTGTCAATTTGTTTTGTTTTGTTTTGTAATGTAATTTGTTTTGTATTTATTGTATTAATGAATTTAAATAAATTAAAAAAAATGAAGTATTTAATTTGTATTTGTCAATTTGTCAGTGTGTTTAGTCAGTTAAAAACTTTAGTTAGGAATTTACTAATTTCATAATTATTGAAATTAATTTAAAGATCGATGTGGAGATATTTCTGATTGGCAAAAAAATGCAGGGATTTTTCGAAATCTTTCGTACTTGAAACTTCAATTGGAAGGTCGGGATTAAATAAATATTTCTGAAACTCGAATTAAAATCCCCTTTTCTTCTATTCAGTATTATTACAAAAATCGCCTTTCCTATGTGTATTATTTAAAATATAAGTTAAATCATTATTTTTTAATAATAACTACAAAAAATATGCTTAAATTCGAATTTTTACCATAAAAGTTATAATTGTTAATTTTTTTTCTATATTTTTTAATATTTTTTTTCAAGATATAGTTGTTAATTTTTTATATATTTTTACAATACATGTTCTTTCAGTTTTTTCTCTTATCATGAACGCTTTCTAGAAATTTAATTTAATTTTCGACTTATAAGAACTTTAAATTTTTTATTTTCTCCCCACTTATACATTTAACATGCTTTTTAAACCCCTTTTTTATATTCCCTTTTTACTGTTCCACTTTCTTCTTTCCTTTTTTTATATTTTGCTGGCAGCTTGCTTCAAAATTTCAGTTTCTGTTTTACAGTCTTTCTTTTTGTTCAATTCAACTCTAGTTGGTAAGGTTGTTAAAATACTTAAGCTTCTGCCTGGCCTAATGCTTTCTTAATTGATGGAAGCCCCGTTTTGTATTTGGCAAATCAAATTACCATTTTTCATTTTCATTTTCATTTCCAATTTAAAAACAAACACAAAATTAATTTATTAGTCGGGATTTTGAAATTTAATGCGATAACATAAGCCAAAATCAGTAGGCTCAACAAGTTGGTTGAAACTAATCCGAGGGCCTAAGCCTAATTACAATTTGTCCGCCCACCTTATTGCAGTGTTCAGTTTTGCTGTTAGCCACATGAATAATTACATATTTGTGTATGGCAATTCTTTGTTTAAATGACAAATAAAATGCAGCAATCATTGTTGTAAACAAATTGTTGTTTTTGTGTGTGTGTGTTTTTTGTTTTACTAGCCACTGGCCAAACACGCGGCGTATGCGCAATTTTTTATGGTTGGTAAAAGGGGTTATTTTAGGTTGCTTAAATATGCATGCAACCATGTGGATTTTGTTTATGAAGCATGGCATTTGCTTTTGGCCCCATTGACGAGTGTGTGTATGCAGCGAGGGGAGGAAGGGGAAGGTGCTGGAGGCTAAACTTGATAGAGTTAAAATGAGCAAATTGCAGGAATAGAAATATTTAGAAATGACTAACGAGAGGGGAGGGAAATTGACCACAGTCATGTCAAAATTTAGACAATAGAGAGATTGGATGGAATTAAGGTATATTTGATATTTTATTGATATTACAATTTGGGAAAATCCATCCCTAAGGTCGGAAAATGTGGAGGAATGGGAAATTCAGTCTGTGTATTCAGTTAATATGAACTGAATGGCCAAATGATAAAGCAAAATAGTTTTTAAAATTTGGGAAAATCCATCGCCAAGTTCGAAAAGAGGTTTTCGGATTGGAAGGAGGAGGAATATTTTAACTAATCTATTTTAAATTCAAATTTATTAAATAAAATAATTTTAAAATTTAATTCTATATTTCTGTGATTTAGTTAAAATTATAAAATATTTTTTTTAAATTCGAAAAATCCAACTATAAGGTCGAAATAAATTGTTTGGGGCTTTTAGGGCCAAAAGCAATTTTCAAGACGATTTTTGCGAAATTGGGTTAGAAAAAAAATAATTTTCTCATACCCTTGGCTTATCAACAATTCTGAATAAAATACTCACGCTCACCGGTTCTTAGCTGCTCAATTAACAAAGCAATCTTACGACTTCAAATCACACCAATCAATGAATTGTCACAACTGCAATAATAATCACACACACACACACCAGCCATCTTGGCTTCAACCAATTAAACACATTTTAGTTCTCGACCAAATACTACAAATTTGCTTGCATATTCAACTGAAATTAATTCTGACCACGCCCATTACACTCAGACAGAAAACAATAACCATAAATGTTAACAAGAAGCTGCCGCAAACACACAAAACTTAATGATGCCAAACAAAAGGAGCTGTAGGCCCAAAAGGACATTCAGCATGTGGCTGTGACAGGTGCTAAGGTGTCTCTGTCTCTATACAGAATTAATTAGAAAACTGCGGTTGGGAAAACATTTTGGGGGCAGCAAATTTAATTTGCGGTTAAGCCAGCCAACCAGCCAGCCGGCATTTAAATTTTGTGCAAATCTCAAGCTCTGATTAAATTCTTGCTTTTAGCCACTCAACAAACGGGGACTTTGATTGATTAACGTATGTGAATTGCAACAACAACAACAACAAGCAAAGTCAACCTTTTGCCCCCAAGGCAAATGACTGATTGTCCCTTTTCGAAGAGGATATACACGAGTGTGTATGCTACAGTGTATACTTATCCATAAATGTGTTAGCCAGGCGACACGTTAGCACATGAAAAATCGTTTGGAGTTTGGAAAATCATATTATAAAACATGTGCTCTCTAAGTAATAGTCGACGAAGTCAACTGACGCCATGTCATGTAACAGATTGCCCTTTGGGATGAATTATAAGGGTTAGGATAAATTTGAAAAGCAATTTGATTGGCGTAAAAGGTACGGTTTTTTGTATTGGGTCAAGTGTGTCGATAATTTGGGCTTCATGGAAAAAGTTGGCACCAAAAAAGTAGTCAACACAAATTTTACAATCTTTTTTCTATATATTCAACTCAACGCGGTTAACTTTTACTGCTGGTCAAGTAGGCTTTGACATTTGAATTTAAATATTTCCTACAGCTGGACAGCATATATTTTGTTCATTCCTTCACTGGCTGGGCCAGCGAACAGATCTGCTTAGTCAAATCATTTTTATATTTCTTATATTTGTTTGGTTTATTTTCCTTCGTTTTATTTTTGCCAGCCAATGATTCAGATTGCTCTTTTCTTTTCTTTTCTCTGGAAAATACAATTTATTTAATTTTAATATTTATTATTATTTTATTCATTCAACATATAAAATACATTACACTTGAACTCGCAATTACTTGTACGCTCTAGTTCCGTTTTGCAAGTCTAAAATGTGCCACATGGAAATTTTGTTTCTAATTTTGTCCAACGTTCTTGCTACTTTCTTTCATCGCAATTTAAAAAGTGTTCTTCACACTCCAAACTATTAAAATTTATTTACAAAAAAAACTATTTTCTTTTCTTAATTCTTACTCTTACTTTAAGTTCATTTTCTTTTATCTTAAAAGACATACTAACGCCCTACAAGCTAAATGATCCAGCCCAAAGACCGGCGCTGTAATCGATTGAGGTCCAATATATGACTATTCGGTTTGATATGATTTTGACCACTTGCCCTCTGGCCTATTGGGGAGTGTTCCAACACTGTTTTCCAACACTGTTTTCCCACACTGTTTTCCAACACTGTTTTCCAACACTGTTTTCCAACATTAGTTTTCCAACTAACACCGGTAATTAACATAGTTTATAACACTTTTTTTTAACATAGTTTTTCAACACTTTTTTCAACGTTATTTCAGAACATTGGTTCCAACACTGTTTTCCAACTACTTTTTCCAACACTGTTTTCCTACATTGTTTTCCAACACTGTTTCTCTTATTCTTATTCAACATTGCTTTTTAACTCTATTTCCATCACTGTTTTCCAACACCATTTTTGAACTTAGTTTTCCAATACTGTTTTCCAACACTTCATTCAACATTGTTTTCCAACACTGTTAATTAACACCGTTTTCCACACTTTTCCAACATATTTTCAACATTGGTTTCCAACTCCGTTTTCCAACACCGGTAATTAACATAGTTTATAACACTTTTTTTAACATAGTTTTTTAAAAATGATATTTTATATTTTATCTACATGATATCCAAAACTTTATTCACACTTGCCCTCTGTCCTACTTGGTGAGTTTCCCAACACTTTTTATGTTCAACGTTATTTCTAAACATTGCTTCCAACACTGTTTTCTACATTGTTTTTCCAACACTGTTTGTCTTAGGCTACTCTTCAACACTGTTTTCCAACGTATTTTACATGATAATCTTGTTCAGGCCTTTATGGTTTGTCTTCGTTTTCATTGAGAATAAGTTGTTAGTCGACAATTTTAAAGCAAATCACCAATAGTCTTAACTAGATTGTTTTGTCTCAGTTTATCTCAGTTGCTCACCTATTTTTATTCAAACATTGCTTTTTAATCTCTATTTCTATCACTGTTTTCTAACACCAGGGGGTTTTTTGAACTTATGTTTTCTAATTACTGTTTTCCAACACTTCATTCAACATTGTTTTCCAACACTGTTAATTAACACATTTTTTCTAACATTTTTTTTTAACATAGTTTTCCAACACTGTTTATCTACATTGTTTTTCAACACTGTTTTCTTAATCTTATTCAACATTTGTTTTCCAACCCTATTTCCTGCAATGTTTTCCCAACACTATTTTGAAACTTAGTTTTCCAACCCTATTTTCTACACTGTTTTCTAACACTATTTTGGAACTTTGTTTTCCAATACTGTTTTCCAACACTATTTCCATTTTTGAATTTTTTTTTCAAACACTATTTCCAACACTACTTTTCAACATTGTTTTTCAACACTGTTCTCCAACACTACCTTCAACATTATTTTCCATTATTGTTAATTTACATTGTTTTCCAACACTCTTTTTCTACACTGTTTTTCCAACTTTGTTTCTTTAACATTGTTTTCTACTCTGTTTTCTAACACTGTTTTCAACTTGAGAAAGAAATAAAATAAATAATATAATTTATATTAAAAAAAGTTAAAAATACCAAAACAACTTATTCTTTTTTTTTACAAACATTTTTTCCAGGTTCCCAAACAGTTTCTGTTCGGTCAGTTGCAATACCCATTCAAAACTTGAATTGAATATGTAGAAAGCACACAAGTGAATAGGAAATTGTCGCCGATACAAAGATAAACGGCAGCTGCTGCAAAGGCAAAGCACTGGGCGCACTTTTGACACTCTGAATTGAACCAAGAACCACTGACCCACTGAAGCCGCTTCGCGAACCTGAAACCCCAAGCTGCGCGGGTTCGAACCCCAGATTAAATCCAGCATTTTAAGAGATTTGGCAGACCCGATTTTAACTACATATTAAATGGACAAATTACTTAATTACTGGGCCACAGCTCATCTCTACTCTGTCTGTGCAAAATGTTGGGGCGTAGCGGCAGGCGGCTGCTAAATGAGGCGCGTTAATTAGAAAGCTTTTCCTGGAAATGCTGTGAAATGATGCTGCTTGTTGATGGAGTCCAAGTCCGAGTGTACGTGCCATCTTACACTCAATTGATTTAATAGCTCACATGACAAACCCAAGTTGTACTGCTCGTTCTCATTTTATGCGTGTCACATAATAAATCTTATTTGATTTGTTTACTGGGAACCCCCCATACACACACACACACACACACCACAGCTGACATACTCCTTGTCATTAAGCATGGGTCATTGTTTCTGTGTCGTCAGCATCCATTATTTCAGGCAACCCCTTGCAGTCTAATTCGATTGGCCTCCATTTAAGTGGCCACTTCGTAGGCCAGTTTAATTAATAATCAAATTACGCATACGCCACGTGACACGCGGCATATTCTGGTTTGCTTCTATGATTTAATCATTACACATGATAGAGATATTTATTATATACAGCACACGAAACTTGTTTAATTCAATTAATGTCACTCTCTCTCTGCTCTCTCTCTCTCTCTGCATTAGAAATCCAATTAGGTCAGATTAAGTGTAATTCGGTAAGTTAAGTTTCCATTTCGAAGGCTTAAAATATAAAGTTTTGTGACATTTGTTTTGCTGTTGATTTGTGCATTTAAATTGTGTATAATTTAATAAGCTTGTTTGCTTGTACAAAGATTAATCAATTATGGGTTTGGCTTTGAAGCTTTGCCATTTAATGGGCTGGGGTGGTTCGATTTGTAATGTAAAAAGTTTTTTTAAGCTATAGTTTGTACTTTATGATGAATATCTTTTATGGTCGATTTTCTACTTACTATTATTATTCATAATAAATTATATTTATAATTTTAACTAATTTTACGAGTTGGAAAACAAAGATGGAAAATAGATTTGTAAAAAGGAGAAAACAGAGTTGGATAACAGTGTTCGAAAACAATGTTTAAAAATAGTGTGGAAAATAAAGTTGGAAAACATTATTGGAAAAAATAATTCAAAAATAGTGTGGAAAACTGTGAAGGAAATAGGCCTGGAAAACAATGTTGAATAGGAATACGAGAAAACAGTGTTGGAAAACAATGAAGATAACAATGTTAAGAAATTATGTTGAAAAACAGTGTTGAAAAACTATGTTCGAAAAAGAGTTTTGGAAAACAATGTAAATTAACAATATTGGAAAATAATTTTGAAAGTAGTGTTGGAGAACAGTGTTGGAAAACAATGTTGAAAAGAAGTGTTGGAAATAGTGTTCGAAAACAAAGTTCAAAAATGGAAATAGTGTTGGAAAACAGTAGAAACAAAGTTCCAAAATAGTGTTAGAAAACAGTGTAGGGAATAGGGTTGGAAAACAATGTTGAAAAAGAGTAAGAGTAAACAGTGTTGAAAAACAATGTAGATAAACAGTGTTGAAAAACTATGTTCAAAAAAATATGTTGGAAAACAGTGTTAATTAACAGTGTTGGAAAACAATGTTGAAAGTAGTGTTGGAAAACAGTGTTGGATAACAATGTTGAAAAAAATGTTGAAAAACAGTGCGAAGAGTAAAAAAACAGTGTTGGAAAATAATGTTTAAAAACAGTGCTAGAAAACGGTTTGGAGTACAGTGTTAGAAAACAGTATTGGAAAACAAAGTTAAAAAATAGTGTTGGAAAACAGTGAAGGAAAAAGGTTAGAAAGCAATGTTGAATAATAAAAAGAGAAACCGTGTTGAAAAACAATGTGAGAAAAACACTGTTGGAAACAATGTTAATAACTATGTTTAAAAAATGTGGAAAACTATTAAAAATGTTGGAAAACAGTGTTAATTAATAATGTTGGAAAACAATGTTGAAAGTAGTGTTGGAAAACAGTGTTGAAGTGCTATAAACTGTGTTGGAATACTGTGTTAGAAAACAGTATTGGAAAACAAAGTTAAAAAATAGTGTTGGAAAACAGTGAAGGAAAAAGGGTTAGAAAGCAATGTTGAATAAGAATAAAAGAAAACAGTGTTGGAAAACAATGTAGATAAACAGTGTTGGAAGCAATGTTCTGAAATACCGTTGAAAAACAGTGTTAAAAAACAGTGAAGGAAATAGGGTTAGAAAGATATGTTGAATAAGAATAAGAGAAAACAGTGTTGGAAAGCAATGTAGATAAACAGTGTTGGAAGCAATGTTCTGAAATAACGTTGAAAAACAGTGTTGAAAAACTATATTCAAAAACTAGTGTTATAAACAATGTTAATTGCCGGTGTTGGAAAACGGTGTTGGACAACGGGGTTAAAAACAATGTTGAGAAGTAGTGTTGGGAAACAGTGTTGAAAAACTGTGTGGGAAAACAGTGTTGAAAGACTGTGTGGGAAAACAGTGTGGGAAAACAGTGTCGAAAAACAGTGTTGGAAAACAGTGTCGAAAAACAGTGTTGGAAAACAGTGTTGAAAAACTCCCCAATAGGCCAAAGGTCAAGTGCTCGAAATCATACTACTAAAAAGTTTAACTGACATGCAACGATTGGCCAAGCGATTTTTTTATTTACCACTCGCGTCTGCCGCGAGCTCAGCAACAACATAAGAGCATTGAGAGTATAGGCCTGGGGCAGGCAATTTTAATCCAACAACAACTGAAAGAAATCAACGTGTGATAGAAAAAATCACAGTCAATCAAAGACCAAAAACCATTCTCAGCTCCATTAAATGAACAACATCACAAGCAGCGGGAGCAAGATTATGAGTGTGTGCCACCGCATTCAGCCGATTGACAATAATGTGCCAGTGCTTAGCGCATTGCCAAGCTAATTAGCCATTTGTGGAACATGGAACATGAACTACAGCATTTTGTGGTTGGCCCATGTGCCAATTGAATTCACAATTGAATGCCCAGCGGGCTGACCTGGTTGTCGATATGACAGAGGCAGCAACACCAAAATGCCTGGCAGCACTCACTGCCACACGGAGACAACAAAGCCAACAGCAGGGCGACAGATGATGATGGTGATATCGATATCGATACTGCGGGGGGGGGGGGCACTGTCCACCACCTGCCAGGCCAATAGGAATTTTAATAGCCTTTTTGCATACCCCCGGTGACAATTGGTTGCAGCAGAGGCCACACATATGTGCAGCTGTTCTACTAGCAAAAGAAAAAAATCCTCCTAAAGCAAAAAAAAAAATAAATCATAAAATAAGCTGTAGGATTTGTCAATTTTTCTTGGTGTGGGTTGGGGGAGTGGACTCAAGGAATGCATCTGCTAGCGACAACTGGCGGAAGTAATAGCAACATAATCGATTTGATGCCTTTCCTTCTTTTACTTCGTAGCTGCAGTTTACAGCCGGATAAGGATGCGGATACGGATGCTCCTTCTGCTCGGGCAGGAAGTAATTTTCCAACAGTCACAAATCGAAGAAATATTCAAGTTGTTTATGAAAAGAAAAGAAAAAAAAAAAAAACCAATGTGACAAACACCAAGAAAAAGGAAAAAAATATATGCGAAAAAGATTATTGCAAATAAAAGAAGATAAAATAAACAAGAAAGGAAATGCTTAAACTGATCTGTCACAAAATTAGTTTATCAGCTGGGATTAACTATTTGAAGCAAGGAAAGTTGGAAAGTTGTAGTTGGCTGTTGTGTCTTCACGCTAAGCTGTAAGTCTCAGAAGTGACGAAAAAACGAGCGAACAACTTTTGTTGCTTCTGTCGATTGTCCTTTGGTTTCCGGCTCGTTTGCATAAATCCTTGATTCATTACTTGTATAGATGTTGTGCACAGCTTTTGTACCACCGTAATCGTATTTTTTAAGCATTTTCTTACACCAATCGACACGAGCCTCTTCTTAGCCGATTTTTAAAATGTGTGAGATCTAATGCCCCAGGATGCCTCAGTCCCACGGTATGTGACATGACGATCTTGTTCAATTAACTAAGACGGGACTTACACGATGAAGCAAACTTCATGAAGTTTTTTCGAAAAGCTCCTGCTTGTACACCTGTTTTCTACAAAAATAAAGCTCTTGCTGAAACCTCATGCAGTTTGCTTCATCGTGTAAAGCCCCACTAAATTGGACGACTTTCACGGAATTATTCGATGAGCGAATTGCGAAGACGAGAAAATTTACTGTAAAAGAAGATGTCGTAAAATGATTTAAGTTCATCGATCCATTCTTTTTTATTTAATCCACGCCGAAAACTGTGAAAAATAATCGCACGAAAATGTTCACGGTTTAATTTCAATGTTCTCCCGAGAATAACTTTGTAAATCATGCGGTTCGGGTAAACTTAAATAGCCGAAACGTTCTTTAGGCTCCAGTCCGATTTGCAGTCTAGCAAAGTGTATATGGGCATTTCCACAGAAAGGTCCATCGTGACCGAAAAAAAATATATGAGACTAGCATAGGACCCGGCGCGCTTCGCTTCGCCACTATCAGTATAGCCGAACTGGAAAATTATTTGTAGCTTATTATATCAATATTCGGCTCAAATACAACGGTTTACTCCAAAATCCCTCCTCGAGGTGAAAAAAATCAGCTTTGACATTGAACCTCCCGTTTTCCGAACTTGGCTGGATTTTACGATATTTAAAAAATTTTTCATTTGGCCCGTATAGCTAACAAAACGAATTTTCATTTATTTTGGAGTAAATTTTTCCATTTTCAGTTCGGTTCACAAATAACAATTGTTTTTGAAACCACCCCGACACCCATTACCCGATTTTGAAAAATAAATTTTCCTATTTAATCAAACCAAATTTAATACAGATCAGTTCAAATATAACGGTTTGCCATAAATCCCATATCCACGACCTTTACAATAAATTTCCCGAAATAAAAAAAAATGCTTCCATTTATTCGGTCCATAAAGCTAACAAAACGAATATCATTCCGATCGGCTCACATATAATCATTGTCCCTGAACCCAACCACGCCCTCCATTTTCCGAACTGGGAGGGCGGAAATTCCACCACCGAATAATCATATGTCTTATTATTTTCCATAATGTGTTAACAAACCGAGTTTGAAGTCAATCGGATAAAAATATTTTTTTTATATATAATTTTCCGGCTATTTTCTGGATTTTCCACAATGTAAAAATCGCGTAGATAATATTTTTGTGTATAGAGCTTTGCCTATAAGTTTGAAGCTAATCGAATGATAAACATGTGAGTATTGAACAACAACACTTTTCCGGCCATTTTCCGGTAGGTTTTTCCAAAATGTAAAAGTCCTATTTGTGTATGTGTAGTTTTGCAAATGAATTTGGAGCTAATCGTTTGGAAACAGGTAATAATACTGGAACCGGAACCTTTAACCAAAATAAACCGTTTCAAGTCAAGTACCGGTATCGAAACCGGAACCGATATTCAAATTTTTTTGAG
The DNA here is from genome assembly GCA_018904225.1 of Lordiphosa mommai. NCBI lineage: Eukaryota > Metazoa > Arthropoda > Insecta > Diptera > Drosophilidae > Lordiphosa > Lordiphosa mommai. Next base: position 110,554 of record JAEIFT010000622.1, on the reverse strand, counting down.
AACCGAAAACCGTTAACCGTTATAATAGGAACCGAAAAAACCGGAACCATACCGAAACGCCAATACCGGTATTGTTTCGGTTTCTTATTATTTATTTGATTGATTTATGATTAATTCAAAAATAAAATTCAACTGGTAAAATAGCGATATATACACTCAGAAAAACGACTTACATTTTTCTTTTTTATAAGATATAAAAAAAATCTAAAAAGTGGAAAACCTTTTCTGTGGTAGATGTAAGCCCTCTTATTAAATGAAAAGGATTTTTAAGTCTGACAAAAGTCCTCTCTTAAATATTTCTATTAACATTATTATATTGTGCTTGTATAATTCCGACTTCACTTGCTCCAACCCATCTGTGACACACTGAGAAGATCATGCCAAAACTTATTTTCAACAATTGCCATAAATTTCCAAAATTGAACATCTTTTTCATGCATCACTCCTTTTGTTTTGTGGTTTCACCGACTTATATCTATGATTTCCATTTATAATGATTATTTTAATTTCGTTTTTTTGTTTGTCAATTTAAATGTAAAGCAGATTTGCTGCAATTGGTAAACTCAAACGAAATGCTTGATTCTTGGAATCAGACGTTAGCAGTTGTTTGCATTTATTTTCAGTGTGCCCGTACCAGTTTATCATATAAATGACGTATAACTCTATTCAAATACCTTAATTGTAGCTAAATCACTTATTTTCTATTGGTATACTTATCAGTGTGGCCATGAAACATGCAGAAATTTGTCGTATTTGTGGCGGTTTTCGCTAGAAGCGCAAAATCGAGAGAGTATACGTTTGTATGCATGTGTGTGTGTGGCTAGATCAGGGCCGCCCAAATGGAGAGGACAGAAAATTATGAAAATTTTTGAGTGCTGCAAAATCTTGTACAATCAAGTTGACTTTGGTTCGCGTCTGTGTGAAAAACACTCGTCTACTGGTAGCTATGACTTGTACGGGACAGGGCCACCACCCCCGTTTTTTGCATGTCGATCTATCAAACGAGGAAATGAGGTCCCAATAAATTTTGTTACTTATGTCAGAACCGCCCGGATCGGATGACTATATCTTATAGCTGCCATATAACCGATCGGTTGAAAAATAGGTCTCAGTAAGAAAAACGTATTTGTTTGTAATGAAGTCGAAGTTAGCTCTGCCTTCTTGTTTTCATTTTTTAAACAGTTAGTTCTAATTTCTTAGGTAAATTTTGGAGAACAGTTTTAAACTCCGCTGCATTTTTTCAGTGTACGGGTACTCAGGAGGGGAGAGCAGATAAAAAGAGAATAAAAAAACTCCTGTGCATAACTATGGCCGCACCCAATTTTTTCAGTGTACTAGTACTCTGAGAGGGAGAGCAAAAACTGGTGAATGCAGATAAAAAGAGAATCAAAAATTACAAACAAGCAATGCAAAATTGACCGTTAAGACTTAATTTTCGTTTTATACTTGGTGCACAACTATGGCCGTACAATTTAATTTCTCTTTCAGTGTTTGGTTAGCGATCATATCGGTTATGCCAATATTTATGATAATTAAAATTTACATTTTTTTTGTGGAATGAAATAATATGCCAAGTGAAACTTTGCTTTCCGACGTCGAAAAAGGTAATGAAAATTGCTGATTTCGGCAAATTGGTCGCTTTTGGGAAAATCAAGACGAAAAAACCCTCAAAAACTTCAGTGCACAGGTATTCAATTCACAAATTTAATTCAAACAAATTTCAAAATACAAACAGAAACACAGCAACAGATTTGATTCTCTGCTCCCTGCCCCCTATGCTTTTCTATTCGGCCTCACACTGTTCGACAAAAGTATGCGCATAACTCAAAGAGTTTGCCTTTTTATGTACGCTTCAAGTGTTTACCAATAGGATATGGATTTCGATTTTTTTCGCAATGCATACAAATACTTGCAACTTGTCGAAGAAGAAAAAACTTTTCGTTTTTTTTTTTTGATCAGATTATATGCAGCACACACACACACACACACAAAAAAAAATGCAACTTTTCGAGTAAAGGAAAAAGGTAAGGGGGATAACTTTACCATGTACAAGTATTTGCTAAAGTAAACGGAAGCATTAAAATTTTATTTGTGTGCCAAATCGAATGGGGAAAAAGGCAACAACAACAACAACAACAAAAAACACAATGGCACGCGATATCGGCATCAGCGATTTGTAATGGACAACAGGGGCATTAAAAGAGATTTCAGATTAAATGATATCTCTCCCTCGGTTATCCTTATCAATCTCTATTAAGCTCTCGGTCAAAAAGAGAGAAAACTCGAATTGCATTCAACTTTTTATGATGCCTTCGGAGTAGAAGAACTCTTGTAGCATTTGAAGCAAAAAGCCATGACAAATGGCCAACAGAATGCATATTTATGATTGCACACACACACACACATATACACACTCCTGACCACACTCAAGGGCAGGCTGATTGGTGTTGTTGTTGTTGTTGTTGTAGGCACTCTCTCATAGTACTCGGGTAAAATGCCAGCACAAACTTTATACGCACGTAGTCAATTACTCATACCAAAAACGCCAGCAGAACCTGCAGCCAGTACAACGCCACCCACCACAAAGTACACATACATTGTCATTTTACATTTGTGTGTGTGTGTGTGTGTGGTGTCTGTTTTTTGGGGAAAGGGGTATCACACATGACCACTTCAGAAACAAACAAAAAATTGTACACAAAAAACATGATAGAAACCATATATATAGTTATACAGTGAAGGCTTTAAATCTTTTGATTGTGTGCGTAAGGCAACAAATGAGAATGTGTGGGTGAATATGTTTGATTATCATACAACAGCGACAACAACAAAGCGAACAGCTGTTCGGCTTGCGAGCCACTAAAGTGTCCATCAGTGCTTCAAATCAACCGTGACCACATAATTTACGTTTGGGAGCAGTCCAACAACAGCAAAAGAAACAAGTAACAGAATTTTTTTTATCGGTTCAACGGGTTCTCTGAACCAGTCTTGAACCAGTCACCGTATAACTAACCTTAGCACAAAATTTCAAGTTTATAGCTTCAATAATTTTTGAGATATAGCTCAGAACCACATTTAAGCCGTCAATATATTTTCAAAATTGTGGGAGATATGAAGTCTATTTCAAATTGCGGGAGTGGCAACTCTACTATTGATCATCTGATCAGGAAATGATGTATGACGGATCGATAGATAATGATGATTAAAATATATGTCAAACAATCTATCTTTAAAATAGTGGGATATATAAGGACTTTTCCAAATCGCAGGAGTGGCAACTCTACCATCGTTCATCTGATCGGGAAATGATATATGGCGGATCGATAGGTAATGATGATTAAAATAAATGTCTAGAGGTTCGAAAAATCTATTTTTTCAAAATTGTGGGAGATATGAGGTTTTTTCAAATTGCGGGGGTGGCAACTCTACTATCGATCATCTGATCGGAAAATAATGTACGGCGGATCGATGAGTTATGATGATTAAAATATATGTCTTGAAGATTCAAATAATCTATCTTCAAAATTTGGGATATATAAGGACTTTTCAAATTTGGAGTGGCAACTCTACCATCGTTCATCTGATCGGGAAATAATGTACGGCGGATCGATAGGTAATGATGATTAAAATATATGTCTTGAAGGTTCGAACAATCTATTTTCAAAAATTGTGGGAGATATGAGGTATTTTGTAATTTGCGGGGCAACTCTACTATCGTCATCTGACGGATATGGAACATCTAAGTAATGATGATTAAAATATATGTCTTAAAGGTTTGAACAATCTATCTTAAAAATTGTGGGAGATATGAGGTTTTTGTAAATTGGGTGGCAACTCTACTATCGTTCATCTGATCGAGAAATGATGTACGGCGGATCGATAAGTAATGATGATTAAAATATATGTCTTAAAGGTTCGAACAATCTATCTTGAAAATTGTGGGAGATATGAGGTTTTTTCCAAATTGCGGGGGTGGCAACTCTACTATCGATCGTCTGATCGAGAAATAATGTACGGCGGATCGATAAGTAATGATCATCATAATATATTTCTTAAAGGTTCGAACAATCTATCATCAAAATTGTGTGGGAGATATGAGGTCTTTTGTAATTTGCGGGGCAACTCTACTATCGTTCATCTGATCGGGAAATGATGTACGTGGCGGATCGATAAGTAATGATGTATTAAAATATATGTCTAGAAGGTTCGAACAATCTATCTTAGAAATTGTGGAAGATATGAGGTCTTTTATCAAATTGCGGGGGGTGGCAACTCTACTCTGGTTTATCTGATCAGAAAATGAAGTATGGCAGATCGATAGGGAATGATGATCATAATATATGTCTTAAAGGTTCGAACAATCTATCTTCAAAATTGTGGGAGATATAAGGACTTTTGCAAATTGTGCCAACTCTACTATCGTTCATCTGATCGGGAAATGATGTACGGCGGATCGATAAGTAATGATGATTAAAATATATGTCTCGAAGGTTCGGAACAATCTATTTTCAAAATTGTGGGAGATATTAAGTTTTTTTTAGGGAAAAATAAACAAACTTGACCTGCGTGCAGACGATACAAGTCTATACTGAAAAAAATGGTTGCTCTACTTCTTCTAGTCTCTGAGATCTAGTTGTTCATACAGACAGACGGACGGACATGTCTATATCGACTCGGCTATTGATGCTGATCAAGAATATATACACTTTATTTGGTCGGAAATGTTTCCTTCTGCCTGATACATAAATTTGCACGAACTTAGTATACCCTTAAAAAACTTTGTATAAAAAGTTGGGTTACTTTAAAATGCCATTTTGTTGTTGACTAGTGTCCCTTTTAAATCGATTTAATGCCATTTTTTTGTTCAAAGTATTTTAAGGCTTTAGCATCGCCTCCTTCATTTGCGTTTCCATTCTGCTGTTGTTTCTCTCCCTCTCTGCCCATTGGAAGTTTGTTAAATTTTCGACAAGTGTTTTGAGTTGAAACTTTACAAGCAGCAAAAACTCAATAAATATTGCATTGTACATCCGAATAGGGAAAGTATTTTCTAAGCCCACAAAGTAAACAAAACGAAACTCTGTGCTGGTCTGGTCAGGGAACTCTCGTTCCCTCTCTGTTGCCCTCTTTGTGTCTGTGACAATTACAATTGAAATTTATAATGCTTGAATTGTTTGAAAATTCCAGGGGGGGGGCAAGGCAATGCCATGAGTTACTGTTAATTAGAAAATTGTCGAAAATTGTTATTCAATAAATTTTTTTCTAAGGGTGTAAGAGATAAAGTTGATAAATTGTCAATGAAAATAATATTGACAGTAGAGCGTGGTCCTAACTCTTATATTGATCTTATATAACACTTAGTGGGTGTTATAGTGGAATCGTTACGTTCAGGTCTAAGTTCAGGTATTTAAGTAGAATTGAATGAATTCGGAATAACTAAAACTTACTTGATACAACAAGGTACTTACAAGTCAAGTATAAGCCCTAATACAAGAACAGTATAAGAGCTATATAGGAACAATAGAAGAACTTATTACCCAACTCTACTAGGAACAATATAGCAGTATAGAAACATTATAAGAACTATATAGAAACAATATAAGAGCTTATTACCCAACTTTACTTGGTACTAGCAAAGCGAGTATAAGACCTAATATAAGCACAATATAAGAACAATATAGGAACGATATAAGACCTTTTTACCCAACTTTACATGGTACTAGCAAAGCGAGTATAAGACCTAAAATAAAAACTGTATAAGATTTTATAAGATAGCTCTAGTTCACATTGATATTATAGAATATTAAAAAAACTAAATCTGTTAATCTTGGGAACAAACTTGTTTCACTTTACTTTGAAAGGAAACCGTACGACAAATACAGTTTTTAATATTTGGGAATGCCTTTTAATTTCTATCATTTTAAAAAGTTTTTAATATTTTGATGGTCGACTTTTGAAAATTATTTCAGAGATAATTATTATTATATTATTTCAGATTAATTAAAAAAAAATTTTTTGTGAGGCCAAAGAATTCTGTACAATTTCTATGTATATCAATTAAGCTTTCAACAGCATCAGTTAAGCTTTATAAACATTTGTAGCATTTAGCTTTTGTTCAGCATGTTAAAAAGCCTTAAAAGCTTTAAAGCTCATTCAACATAAAAGCACATCATTTGAAATTGACAGTGGGGCCAGAACTTGAGAATAATAAGAACTTTCAAAGCAATCACTCATGCCACAAAATTACTTAAGCCTATATGACACGACATTAATCTTTTCATTAATTAAATGCGAGTGAACGGCACAGCTATATACGTTTTTGGTTCTGGATTTCTATCGCAAGTACGAACGGTCACACTTACCACATGTGCCGGCATTTTATAATAAATTTAAATTTATAATTAGCATCAGCAGTAGCCATGAAAATTAAAGAGTTGTCATCTATGAAAAAAATAAGAACCGATTTTTGGCAACGCTCTTATCTTGCAATGCTTGCCTATACATATAATATTGGATATTTTTTTAACAAAATATATATTTTAACACAATATATTGTACAATAAAGTTTGGAAATAAGTAAAATTTTTGGCATTATTTTCCCATTCCATGCTCGTTCGAATAATCTATCTTCAAAATTGGATGAATGAGGTCTTTTATCAAATTGGGGGGTGGCAACTCTACTATCGATTATCTGATCGGAAAATGATGTACGGCGGATCGATGAGTATGATGATTAAAATATATGTCTAGAAGGTTCAAACAATCTATCTTTAAAATTGTGGGATATATTAGGTCTTTTCCAAATCGCAGGAGTGGCAACTCTACTATCGTTCATCTGGTCGGGAAATAATATATGGCGGATCGATAGGTAATGATGATTAAAATATATGTCTAGAAGGTTCGAACAATTATTTTCAAAATTGTGGGAGATATGAGGTATTTTGTAATTTTCGAGCAACTCATATCGGCGGGAACATTAAGTAATGATTATTAAAATATATGTCTTAAAGGTTCGAACAATCTATCTTTAAAATTGTGGGAGATATGAGGTCTTTTGTAATTTGCGGCAACTCTACTATCGTTCATCTGATCGGGAAATGATGTACGGCGGATCGATAAGTAATGATGATTAAAATATATGTCTTAAAGGTTTGAACAATCTATCTTAAAAATTGTGGGAGATATGAGGTTTTTTCCAAATTGCGGGGGTGGCAACTCTACTATCGTTCGTCTGATCGAGAAATAATGTACGGCGGAACGATAAGTAATGATCATCATAATAAATGTCTTAAAGGTTCGAACAATCTATCTTAAAATTGAGGGAGATATGAGGTCTTTTGTAATTTGCGGCAACTCTACTATCGTTCATCTGATCGGGAAATGATGTACGGCGGATCGATAAGTAATGATGATTAAAATATATGTCTAGAAGGTTCAAACACTATCTTCAAAATTGTGGAAGATATGAGATCTTTATCAAATTGGGGGTGGCAACTCTACTCTGGTTTATCTGATCAGAAAATGAAGTATGGCGGATCGATGGAATGATGATCATAATATATGTCTTAAAGGTTCGAACAATCAATCTTCAAAATTGTGGGAGATATGAGGTTTTTAAAGGGAAACTCTACTATATCGTTCATCTGATCGGAGATGTACGGCGGATCGATAAATAATGATGATTAAAATATATGTCTAAGAGTTCAAACATTCAATATTTTCAAAATTGTGGGGAGATATTAAGTTTTTTAAAACAAACTTGACCTGCGTGCAGACGATACAAGTCTATACTGAAAAAATGGTTGCTCTACTTCTTCTAGTCTCTGAGATCTAGTTGTTCATACAGACAGATGGACGGACATGTCTATATCGACTCGGCTATTGATGCTGATCAAGAATATATACACTTTATTTGGTCGGAAATGTTTCCTTCTGCCTGATACATACATTTGCACGAACTTAGTATACCCTTAAAAAACTTTGTATAAAAGTTGGGTTACTTTAAAATGCCATTTTGCTGTTGACCAGTGTCCCTTTTAAATCGATTTAATGCCATTTTTTGTTCAAAGTATTTTAAGGCTTTAGCATCGGCTCCTTCATTTGCGTTTCCATTCTGCTGTTGTTTCTCTCCCTCTCTGCCCATTGGAAGTTTGTTAAATTTTCGACAAGTGTTTTGAGTTGAAACTTTACAAGCAGCAAAAACTCAATAAATATTGCATTGTACATCCGAATAGGAAAGTATTTCCAAGCCCACAAAGTAAACAAAACGAAACTCTGTGCTGGTCTGGTCAGGGAACTCTCGTTCCCTCTCTGTTGCCCTCTTTGTGTCTGTGACAATTACAATTGAAATTTATAATGCTTGAATTGTTTGAAAATTCCAGGGGAGGGCAAGGCAATGCCATGAGTTACTGTTAATTAGAAAATTGTCGAAAATTGTTATTCAATAAATTTTTTTCTAAGGGTGTAAAAGATAAAGTTGATAAATTGTCAATGAAAATAATATTGACAGTAGAGCGTGGTCCTAACTCTTATATTGATCTTACACTAGTGGGTGTTATAGTGGAATCGTTACGTTCAGGTACTAAGTTCAGGTATTTAAGTAGAATTGAATGAATTCGGAATAACTAAAACTTACTTGATTTATTTTCTACGTTTAATACAACAAGGTACTAACAAGTCGAGTATAAGACCTAATATAAGAACAGTATAAGAGCTATATAGGAACAATAGAAGAACTTATTACCCAACTCTACTAGGAACAATATAGCAGTATAGAAACAACATCAGAACTATATAGGAACAATATAAGAGCTTATTACCCAACTCTACTAGGTACTAGCAAATTGAGTATAAGACCTAATATAAGCACAATATAAGAACAATATAGGAACGATATAAGACCTTTTTACCCAACTTTACATGGTACTAGCAAAGCGAGTATAAGACCTAAAATAAAAACTGTATAAGATTTTATAAGATAGCTCTAGTTCACATTGATATTATAGAATATTCAAAAAACTAAATCTGTTAATCTTGGGAACAAACTTGTTTCACTTTACTTTGGAAGGAAACCGTACGACAAATACAGTTTTTAATATTTGGGAATGCCTTTTAATTTCTATCATTTTAAAAACGTTTTTAATATTTTGATGGTCGACTTTTGAAAATTATTTCAGAGATAATTATTATTATATTATTTCAGATTAATTAAAAAAAATTTTTTGTGAGGCCAAAGAATTCTGTACAATTTCTATGTATATCAATTAGCTTTCAACAGCATCAGTTAAGCTTTTATAAACATTTGTAGCATTTAGCTTTTGTTCAGCATGTTACAAAGCTTTAAAAGCTTTAAAGCTCATTTAACATAAAGCGCTTAATTTGAAATTGACAGTGGTGGCAGATCTTGAGAATAATAAGAACTTTCAAAGCAATCACTCATGCCACAACATTACTTTAAGCCTATATGACACGACATTAATCTTTTCATTAATTAAATCAGAGTGATCGGCACAGCTATATACGTTTTTGGTTATGGATTTCTAACGCAAATACGAACGGTCACACTTACCACATGTGCCGTCATTTTATAATAAATTTAAATTTATAATTAGCATCAGCAGTAGCCATGAAAATTAAAGAGTTGTCATCTATGAAATTGAAATAATACGAACCGATTTTTGGCAACGCTCTTATCTTGCAATGCTTGCCTATACATATAATATTGGATATTTTTTTTAACAAAATATATATTTTAACACAATATATTGTACAATAAAGTTTGGAAATAAATAAAATTTTTGGCATTCTTTTCCCATTCCATGCTCGTAGATAGAAATGACAGGCATTGCTTGTTTAACAACGGGGATTGTCTAATTTAAAATTTTGGAAATGGATGACTGGTGAATTCGAATGGGCAACGATTGAAACGAGTTTCAACTTTTCCTTCAATTAATATTTTCGAATTGTGACAATAATTGTATAAAAAAGAATGTTGTCATTTACTGTGCCAATGTGATTTTGGCGGTCCAATACAACAATACGCAGAATAGTTTTCTTAATTTTCGTGTCCTCGTCCATGATCTCCGGCAACAATTTATGAGTGAAGCCTACAGTTAGTTTCCTTATTGTTATTCCACATCTTATTTTTAATATTGCAAAATACCTTCTTCATCGCGTCGCAACAGCCAAGTAGCAGAATATTTTGTTATATTTCTTTTTTTTTTTTATTTAATATTATGTTTGCCGCAAAACAACTTTAATACCGCTGAATATATGGGATCAAATTGGACCCTGTCTTATCCATTGTGAGTGCTTTTCCACAAATTAATAACAAATTAATTAGTTTTGAAGTAGGCCGATTAAATCGGTATATTTTTTGTGGAGTTGGTATTTTTTTTTTATGTATCGAAAATCGATTATAATGCGTTAAGGCGACATTAAAAGCACATTAATTTCCACATATATTTGTCTCTCTCTCACTCACGCAAAACCAATATCAACTGAAATTAATGCATTATTAATTCGTTCAATTAATGTCGTGTCATAAGGCCATTAACGATCTTATTTCGAGCATAAACACACTCAAAACAACATTAATACGAGGAATGTGACTTAGATGCACGACGGAATTATAAAAAAGTTAACAGTAATCAAGCTGTGAACATAAATGATGCTGCTTTTGGACATTTGCGCCAGAATTCTCAAGATTATATGAAGCTTAAATAACTGAAGGTATATTCGAAGGTCCTCAAATAAGAAATTTATTCAATGATGTTATGGACTTTTAGAAGGTAAACAAAAATTATACATTTATTTTAAAATAACTTTGAATCTATTTTAAAATAAAAGAAGAAAAAACAAGCATCGGAAATAAGTGGAGTGAAAACTATTCTTAGCTTGTTAAAAAATATATTATCATCATTTCAAAGTCTGGATTGCAATATGTCCTGGAAAATTCACATTTTGGATTTATATGGATGTTATTGGGCTTAAAGCTTTTCATTTACTTAGAAACAAACTTTGAATTATATAGAACCCAAAAAGTCAGAAGAGGATTTAAGAACAAAAGAAGGAAGTCCAAGTTTGCATTTGTAATAACAAAAAAACATTTAAACTGTACAAATCGCTGTAGGCTTATTTAAATGGTAACAATTTTGTTTTGGCATCATAAAAAAAAAAATTACTTACTTTCACTTTCTTAACGTAGCATTCCTCTAATATTATAAGTGTACATTTGGATAATTATTTACTTAAGCCAATGTTATATCAAGTAGCCTTTTGATTATTCCTATAAAAGTTTGGGGTTGGAATCTAGTTGTCCTCCCATAACATTTAATGTTAATTTTCAGTTAAAAAAGGCTCTTACGTTGTCATAAATTTATATGCATATGTTAAACTATCTGATTATGTGGTTGCAAAAAAAATATACGACCAATCTACTGGCTTAGAGATGATTTGGAGTTTGACAAAAACGCTATAAAATAGAAAAAATTGACTTCAGAGGCAATTTTCCACTCTTTTGGCTTTACTTTTACCGCGTGTATGATTTTTCTCAGGTACATTGACATGTTTACTATCAAATAGGCTTCATAAACCCATCAACTTATGGTTAGTGTGGCCCCAAAAAATCGAAAATATGCTTTTTCCGCAATTCCTTGGAAATGGAAACTAAGATATGACTTTGGCTTATCAACTCATATTCAGCATGGCTAGATGAACAGTAATTGAGTTCAAATGTTCAGGGATACTCACAAAAGGTCTCATATTGTAGAACAGTGTAATTAATAGCGAATGATTTTTTTAATAAAATTTAAAATATCAAATCATTGCCTATCTGAGATTTTGTACTTAAAATATTAGCTTCACACTCGGCTGAAAATTTTTTAAGTGAATGCTTCATATTTATTTATCTAATCAATTTTTTTTTAAATAACGATTATTTAGATCATCTCCATAAACATTTTGAAGTTTAAAAGTTATGGCTCCATAGCTGTTTCTAAATAATGATATCTCCTCGAATGGTACTCAGGTTATCCTTTTTAAATGATCAAAGAAGCAAGGTTGATCCCAAATGTGATCTACAATAAATTGCTAGTTAATTTTCCATACATAAAGCAACAATTAGTTTATTTTCTGGATAGAAAAATAAAATCATTAATACATAATTATTATTAAATATAAATTTTTTTTAGTGTTTATGTTGTAAATGTTTATCGTTTTGCCAAGCTCGTTTGCCTAATTTTGATATATTTAATACATATATGATTTATACAATTCTGTGTTTAGGCAAATAAAGCTGATCAGTTACGCTTTTTGTTTTCTTAACTCTTGCACTGATAAAAAGCGAGGTGTGCGACCAAACACCCGGATAATACATTGTTCCAACAAAAAATACTTTTGAAATGTTTTCCAAAAACAAGTAGAAGAATTTTACAATTACAATAACAACTATAGATAGAGAAAAGGAGAGAGTTATAAATGCTAATTAATTTTAGTTAGAGTTGCTGTTTGTAGTTGTGGTATGTGATTTCCCATTGGATGGAGTTTTCCTTTTGGTCAGAAGTTCAACTGGTTACAAAATTAATTGGTTTGGTCTACTCTTTGTACTTAGGATCTAATAAAAAAACTGTGAGTGCTGTTCGGTTATGCTTCATTTGTTCTGCTTTTTTTTTTTTAGTATTCAATGGGATTCGGATTGCGTGGCTTGCGTGAATATTTTAAGCCCAAATCATCGCCAATTTCATCAATGACCTCCAAGGCATAATCCAATTGCTCTTTGGTATGGGCAGCCGATAAGCAAAAGCGTATGCGACCCTCCATAATGGGTGTGGCGGGAAAACCGGCGCCCACCACGGCTATGTGGCGGGTGGTTAGGGTGCGGACCACAGCTCTGAAAGAAAAAACAAATAATAAATGTCAGAAATTTTTTTGGGGGAATAGCATATAAACCGGCGCGCTTCGCTTCGCCACCATCAGTATAGCCGCCAAAAAGATGAAAAAAAAACGCAAACGACCTTCAGAAATGAAAAAATTGTTTTCCACCTATTTGGCCCATTAAGCGTACAAACCCTGAAACCACCCCCGGCAATGGAATTTTCCGGGAATTTCCCGACTATTCAAGCGGATTTTTCAACATCGGAAAATCTCAAGTCTAATTAATCTGCTTCCTCACAAACCGAGTTTGAAGTCAATCGGATGAAAAATAGATTTTTCCATATAGAATTTTCCGGGAATTTCCCGACCTTTCGGGCAGTTTTTCCACCATCGAAAAATCACATTCCTAACTATTTTTCATACTATCCATACTAACCGAGTTTGAAGAAAATCGGAGGAAAAATAGATTTTTCCGGACTTTACTTTTGGGCGGATTTTCCAACATCGGAAAAGCTCAAATCTAATTATTCTGCTTACCATCCTCACAAACCGAGTTTGAAGTCAATCGGATGAAAAATTGTGTTTTCATATAGAATTTTCCGGCCATTTTCCTTGTGGGTGGATTTTCCACAATCGAAAAATCACATGTCTAATTATTTTTCATACTATGCTTGCAAAACGAGTTTGAAATCAATCGGATGAAAAATAGATTTTTCCATAAAGGATTTTTCCGGAAATTTCCCGACTTTTCGGGCGGATTTTCCATTATTTGAAAATCTCATGTCTAATTATTTTGCATACTATGCTTGCAAACCGAGTTTGAAGCCAATCGGATGAAAAATAGTTTTTTCCAGATAAAAATTTTCCGTTCTGACTTTTCGGGCGGATTTTCCAAAATCAGAAAATCCTATGACTAATTATTTTGCATACTATCCTTACAAACCGAGTTTGAAGACAATTGGATCAAAAATAGTTTTTCACATAGAATTTTCCGGGTATTTTCTTTGTGGGCGGATTTTCCAATATTTCTATGCTATCTCCTCCCTCAGTTTTGAAGCTATCTTGTCCAAACTTAGCAAAAAGTCTTTAAATACATATCGCTGGACATTTGTCGGAATCGGCCGGATCGGATGACTATATCATATAGCTGCCATAGGGAATGATCGGTCCAGAAACTAGTTCTAGAGAGAAAACTTTTTGTTTCCCATCGTAGCGTCACCAATCGTGGTTTATAAGTTTTATATGCTTCCGCACACTATAAAAATTTATCAAAATCGGATGACTATAGCATATAGCTGCCATATGAACGGTCGGTCCAAATAATCAGTATGAAAAACTTTTTTGTTTGCCATCGTGGCGTCTCCAATCGTGGTATCTCTTAGTTTCTATCTTCCACACAACTAAAATTGCCATAGGCGATCGGTCTAAAAACAAATACTTGTTATCAATGGTAGCGCCTGTCAAAAACTGCAAGAGTATTTAAAAGGCCCTTCTATTTTATTTTATAAAATTTAATTTTCACTCACCCAATTTTCGAGAACAAATACACCAACATGGGCACCACCGGTGAATCCTCATGACCATAGGTAATCACACCCAGTTGAGCCAAACGTCTGCGAAAATATCTGGTATTTCTAGCCAATTGATTGATCTTATTACGTCCCGTTTCGGTGCCATCCTCACCCATTATGGTGCGCATGGAAGTCAAAATCTGTTGGGCTATGGGTGGAGAAACGGAACCAGCATAGCAATGGGCATGACTGTTCGTGCGCAAAAAGTCAATCAATTTCTGTGATAAAAGAAAATTAAACAGAGGATTAGTTAGTGCATAAATATCACCTCCCAAACACTCACCTTAGAACCCGCCAGATAGCCACCCGCACTGCCAAAACTTTTGGTAAAAGTGCCCATTAAAATATCCACCTCCCGGGGATCCACATTAAAATAATCTGTTACACCACGACCATTTGGACCCATGGCACCCACACTATGCGCCTCATCCAAATACAAATAGGCCTTGTATTTCTTTTTCAAGGCCACAATTTCAGGTAAACGCACCACAGATCCCTCCATGGAAAAGATGCCTTCGACCACAATCATTATTTTGGACCAGGGTTGTCCATTCTTTTTGGGATTACCATAACAAATACCCGTACGTAAAACTCGCTCCAAATCCTTCATATTATTATGTTTGAACACTTTAATGGTAGCTCCCGATAAACGTAGACCCAAAATTATAGAAGCATGATTTTTCTCATCACTTATGACCATGCAATTGGGTCCCAGGAGTGAGGGTAAGTTCAAGGCATTTGTGGCAAAACCCATGCCAAATACAATGGCATCTTCCACACCAAAATAGCGGGCCGTTAACTTTTCCAACTCCATATGCTGTTCCGTATTGCCCAGTTCACAGCGTGAACTGCAATAGGCCAAACCCAATTCACGTGCTTGCTGTTCCGATTCATCGGCACAAGGTCCTTTGGCGGCCGCAAAACCCAAATAATTGTAGGAACCCAAATTTAGGCAACGTGTTTCAGTGCCCGTGAATTTAAAGCTCCAACCATAATCATCCGTAAAGCGATCCTTAAGCGTCAACTCACTTCCGGGCACACTACAAATGGGTCGATTCCAACAATCCTTGATGCGACGATACACATAACGGGAATAGAAACTTTCAAAGGCATCATAGAGCGTGACATAGCCCTCGCGTCCATTCTCCGTGGCCACTTTGGGTACAAATAGCAATTGATTGATATAGCCCAATATCATCAGCAAATAGAAGCCTAGATAAGTCAGACAGGCCGTGTGCAGGGGCACCTCCTCAAAGGAGGTTTTTCGATAATGCTCCTGCTCGGGTGTGAGTTTATCATCTGCCTGACTGGGTTGGAAATCGGTTTGACCTTTTGATATGGGGTATGTCCATTCAGTTGAAGGTTTTTCGCTGGATGATAATTGGCATTCTGGAGGGGGAAGATATATATATAAAGATAGTGATTAGTTGTGTTGGTAATCAATGATTGATTAGGCTTAGTTATCGCTGGGAAATCTACAGGGAATTTTATTGAAAGCTTATCAAGAGTTAAGGGGGAGAATGATGGTAGACAAACAGCTGCAAAATATGCAAGTAATCGATTTTTGATTAGCGCCAGCGCAAAGATCAAAGAAAGTTAGTAAAAAAAATGCTAAAATCAGGGATTAATCCCGAAACGAATATCGGTTCCGGTACGTACCGAAATGAGAATTTTGGTTAAAGGTTCTATTTCGGTTTTCGGTTCCGATACGGTACTCAAATTTTTATTTCGGTATACCGGTATAAGTATAATTTTTTAATTACACTGTGCAAGTCGAAAGAAATACCTATTTTGGGCCCTGGGAATCGAACTGCATTATTAGTTTTATGAGTTATAACGATGGCTTTATTCAAAAATTTTTTTTAATTTTTCATCAAGTTCAAATTTTTTCTAAATTGTCAAAAAATTATATGATTCTTGTAAAATCAGAATAAATAGATTAAAATGTCCTCTAATTTACTACATTTACAGATTTTCGATATCATTGCGCTCAACTAATTGCAACCTTTTTTAGATAAAATTGTTTACAACCAGAGAATCAAACCGATTCGAATTTCGGTTCCGATTCTGGTACGTACCAAAACTAATGTTTCGATAAAAGGTTTTGTTTAGGTTCTAGTTTATTTCGGTATTCGGTTCCGTATCGGTACCTTGGTTTTTATTTCCGGTATCCGGTACTGTACCGGTAAAATTTAAAAACCTTTAAACATAAGATATAATAGAACTGGTAGCAACCTACACAACAGAAAGTCGTTATAAAGAAGGAAAATTAAACATAATAAACTTTACCCCAGAAAACAAATGTCCTTATAATACTTGTGGTACTGGAAGAGCGTTAACTTTTGATATCTGATGGAATGTTAAATACACCGTTTTCAGATAACGTAACCGATCACAATTTATATAACATTCATTAATATTTGGAAATTATTGAACCAAAATTATAAAAAATCAAAGAAATAAGATGAAATTGTTAATTTTATTGAAAATTTCAGTATATACCAGATGGTCCCTTAACCTAACATTTGTAAGTTTT
Source organism: Lordiphosa mommai (assembly GCA_018904225.1). Lineage (NCBI taxonomy): Eukaryota > Metazoa > Arthropoda > Insecta > Diptera > Drosophilidae > Lordiphosa > Lordiphosa mommai. Next base: position 93,577 of record JAEIFT010000622.1, on the reverse strand, counting down.
TTCTAACGTTTACCCTGCGTTTTACTTTGAGGAAATCCCTGATTAAAGCAATAAAACTGAAATAACAAAAAAAAAACTCAGAACCGAAACTGTACCGGTACAATGTTTCGGTTCTTTTCAGTCATTTCGGTTCCAAAAATAAAGGTTCCGAAATACCGGATCTCAAAAAATAATAATAACGGTTCCGGTTACGGTTCTGGTTCTGAGATTCAATCGGTTCTTTTCGGTATACGGTTCCGGTTCGGGTTCCGGTTTGACACCCTGGTTTTAAGTTTTTCATCAAGTTATAATTTTTTCAAAATTGTAAAAAATTTATATCTGATTCTTGTGAAATCTGAATATATAGTTTTCAATGTCCTTTAATTTACTACATTTACAGATTTTCGATATCATTGCGCTTTCAAAAGTTATGGTCCAAAAACAATAGCCACCCTTTTTTAGATAAAATTGTTTAAAACATATTATTTAAAACTTCCAAATATTAGGTAAAATCACAATAAAATCTTTAATTAATGTCTTCCCTTTTGTTCTCCAACAATAACTTGATTTCTAATTAAATATTTTCCAATTTAAGGTCATTTAGGAAATAAAAATTATGTAAAAAAATGTGAAATTTTTTTAAATATATAACTTTCGAATGCGCAATAATAATCGATAAACTGTGAATGTATTAATTTAGAGGACATTTAAATCTATTTATTTAGATTTCACGAGAATAAAATATCATATTTTTGAAATTTACAAAAAAAATTTAACATCGTAAAAAACTTTAAAAAAAATTTTTGTATGAAACCATCGTGATAACTCAAAAAGTAATGATGCAGTTCGATTCCTAAGGCCCGAATTAGGGGAAAACCGTTCAAGTTGGTCATGTCTTTTTATTTTTTGAAAAAAAAAAAACTATCACAGTGTTATTTTCAGATATCCAAAAAATTAATGCAAGTAATAGATCTAAAAAAATGGTGTTCTAAGAATATGCCACATAAAGGCAGGTTTCTAAATATATACCGATTTCTAGCATTTTGTATTTTTGGACGAACAATTTCGATAAACGCTTTCAGTGGTATTCCTACACTCAGAAAAAAATCAACTTAGAATTGAGGAATTTTCTATTCTTATGTCGCCTAACCAAACTCGCCTTAGGGCCTTTTGCATAAAGCTGAAAAAATATTTCTTAATAATGCTTCGAAATAATCCGCTTTAAAAATAGAGATCTTTAGCGATTTGAATAGATTTGAACCCATATTATAAGACTACGGTCCAATAGGGCTCATAATACACTGGTAAAATACTCCAAGGGGTAAATATTAGCTCTAAAAAACATAAAAAAAACACAAAAACATATTGAAACATAGCTTTTCCTTACATAACATTTTTCGAAATATTTAAACAGAATTTTTACGACTCAAATCTAAAAACTTCATTTCTAAAATTTATATTATCATTTTTCTTGCATTTCTATATTTAAGGAGGATTTTTTAACACTTAGAAATCTATTACATTTAACTAGAGGTTTATATTTAGCAAGGAAAAGTTTTCCAGCTTTTAAGAAATTTTTTTCCTATATTTTATATATCCTAAAAATATAATTTGATTAAACTGGAGTGTAATAGTATAGGCTTTTTTCGGAAATATATATTTGAAATAATCATAAATTAATCAAATAAATAATAAGAAACCAAAACAATAACGGTATAAGCGTTTCGGTATGGTTCCGGGGTTTTCGGTTCCTAATATTACGATGAAGGGTTTTCGGTTCTCAAAAAATACATATTAATATCGGTTCCGGTTTCGATACCGGTGCCTGGCTTTAAACGGTTTATTTGGGTTAAAGGTTCCGGTTCCGGATACGGTATTATTCCCTGGTTAAAATTCTTTTATTCTTATTTTAATTATCTGTAATATTTTGGGTTTAAATCTTCTGGGGATTGACCCCTGTTTCTTCATTTGTACATTTCAAGTTTTATTATCAAAATCTTGAACTGCTGTTGCTCTGCTTTTTCGGGTCATTCGAGCAATCAGCCAATTAACAGAAATTTACAAACATCGAACGATACACAAATTTAACTTACTCACGCGCGTTTCGCTTGCCACTGAAGTCACACTCGAAGAGAAAAAAGAGTGGAAAGGGTAAGGGAAACCACATAAATGTACAAATGTTTGTTGATTTGTACACCATAGCTGTTAAATCGGATACGTGGTACAGATATTATAAAAAAATAAGAAACCTTGTAAAAAAAATGCAGATTAAAAGATACGATTAGAAATAACGAAAAACAGGATAGAAAAGAAAAACAAAATTCAAAAAAAAAAACGATACGAAGGGCTCAAAAAGAAAGAAAGAAAAAAGAAAAAGAAAGAGGGGTGGGGGTTAGTTAGAGGATCGTGGTGAGGACCGATCAATAATATAATAGCTACGAGTAGGGGACGGTAGGCTAAGAGTAGTATTGAAGGTTGAGGTATTAGAAATAGGAAAAAAATTAAGTAAGGTAGTGAAGTGAAAAGCCACGGTAGGGGGCGGATACGTGAAGTGGGGGTTAGTGTGTTTTAGGAAACAAAAAAAAATAGAAAGTGAATAAGTAAAAGAGGGTTTGGTAAAGTGAGGGAAAAGTAGGGGGTGGGTGTAAGCTGAAATAAAGTCTAAAAAAAACGGGGGCGGGATGAAGGAAAAAATGTTATTTTAAAAAAAAGGTGGGGTAAGTGGAAAAGCGTAAACGTGGTGTAAAATTAAGTCCCCTACTGTAACGTTAGTGGAAAAACTTTCCAAGATACAACGTGGTTATTCATATACTCAAATGAGACGGTGACTAACTACCAGCGAGGTACTAGTCTATGGAAAACTTTTTTGTTATCAGGTAGCGCCTTTTAAAAACTGAAGGTATTTAAAACACCGCCGATTTACCTTCTGTTTTTTTTTGTGTAAATGTCATTTTCTTTATTCAAAAAAATCGTTGGTGTCAAATTATTTTTTTGATTATTTTGAATAATTTTGATTTTTTTTCTTTCTATATATAATCTAATTATTAATCAAAATTTAGCTCCATTGTTATAGGCCTATATTTAATATCACAACTTTAATCATATAACAATAACGAGAAGTTTACAACAATCATTTGATTCACCCGCATCTTGTTCACAAAATATTTTGTTACACGCAATGGCGTTGGACATGCACGCATAGTTAGGGTATACCCTACTTATTATGACCGAGTCCATAAGATAAACACGATAAGAAATTGAAATATATATGTACAATGTATTTGTACATGTGTCCCGATAGTTAAGTTGTAAAAGTTCGAGCTGAACTAGAATGATTTATTTTCATGGCCTTAAACGAAATTGGCACATTGCCCATCGGGCAAACTTGGCAACTGTTTTGTTTATTGATTAGTCCAATAACTTTAAATATTATCCTTAAACATCTGGGGCAAAGTATAGGAATACTAGGACATACCGAAACCACAAATACGCATTTATTTGAAAACTTTAAATGCAATCTATTCGCACTGATAAAGACTAACAAAAGATAAGAAATATATATATAAATTATGCATGGCACAAAAATGTCTGCAGATAAATCATAATAATGCCAATAAATATTTTTCAAATCTAAAAATAAAAAGGTTTCAAACAGGGATTAATCCCAAACCCAATTTCGGTTTCGGTAACGGAACCGGTACATACCGAAATGAGTACTTCGGTAAAAGGTTACATTTTCATTTTCAGTTCCAAATTTCCGAATTTTTATTTCGGTATACTGGCAGGAACTGGTAAAAAAATAAAGAAATTCGATAATAGCCTTCTTAACTTTAATAAAGAATTTTTCTAGAAGGTACAAAATATTTGTTTTGGTTTCATAAAAAATGCTACGTTAAGGGTCTTTTGCGTTTTGGATATTTTAAAGCCCGTACTGCGTTCCAATATGGCCCTAAATACGGTCGTAAAATACTTAAATGGCTAAAACAGCGCTCAAAACTGTCCAAAATAATAGGAAACATAAAATCTGCGGTATCTTTACTTTACATTTTTCAAAATATTTATGACTAGCTATATACCCAGCGCAGCTCGGTTCCTTTAAGAAAATTTTGTGTTCTACATGTGTTCTACAAATCGCTTCCGCCCCAAAAACGACGAAATTTCCATACGATTTTGGTCGTTTTTGGGATCGAAAGCGATATAATCAAATTTAAACCGTCTGGGAATCGCTCTCCACAAACTGAAACGAAAATCGTTTAATACCCAGGAAAATATCTTTGCACCATATAATCGTAGGTATTAGAGGTGAGCGCGTGACGTGAACTTAAACGTGTCACAACATTTTACGACGTGATCGTGAAAAAACACAGTATTTTGTGCGTGTGCATCCTAAGCAAGTTGTTTTCGATCCGGTGCAGACTGTGCATGTGAAAATTTCATGAAATCGGTTAAACACCGGTTATGAATTTTTGATTGACATGAACGTAGTGTGACAAATTCATGAAGATCGATTTAGTGGTTTAAACGCCAAAGACCTACGAACATCAGAAAGTATTGTAATTTACTAAAAGAGTTTCTTTCAGTAAGATTCTCAAGAAAAATTGGAACATTTCTTCGGTAAAAAAGAACGAGGCGAAATTGTAACTTAAAATTTTGTAAAATTAATTTTTTTTCGTAGATTTTGTTTGCAGAGTATAGGGGTTTAAAGACTATAAAAATTAGAGTTGGATAATAACTCTTTTTTTTTGTTCCTTTTTTGTTCTTATACTAGAAGTTATAGTAAAATTGTTACACCCAGGTACCAAAATTTAAGTGGAATTAAATGAATGCTGAAAAACTAACACTTGCTTAAATTATTTTCCACGTTAAACCCAACTAGCAAGTCCAGTATAAGACCTAATATAAGAACAATATTGATTTTGTAAGAGCTTATTATCCCACATTAGTTTAAATTCAATTGAAGTGCTTATGTTTGAGCATAGGACTTGATTCTGTTGAAATTGCTTAAGAATTCGGACTGAACATTTTGAAACTGTTAAAATATGTAGTGTTAGGTGGAGTAGAAGAGTTTTTAAGATGATAACAAACTGTATAAATTGAATATATATATAAATATTGAAGCCTAAACCTTCATTCTAGTGAATTTCTATAAATTTATGGCGGAGTATAAGAGTTTATAGAAATTTTGAAACAGCTTAAGCCTAAGACTTGTATTCATATTTTTTATAAATTCCACAAATTTAAATGTAGGATTAGTATAAGAGTTTATGACTGCATATAAGACTATACATAATCGAATTTCTAAAATGTTGGTATTAAAATCCTTAAATATGTTTAAAGAACAAATTTTAGAAAGATTATAACACAAGTATAAGAGTTTTACAACAGTTCCAGAGTTTGTGACTGCGTATAAGACTTGTCAAAATTTGAATTTCCAAATTGTTGTTAATAAAATCCTTTAAAAGGTTTAAAGATAAAGTTGAAGCAAGATTATAACTCAAGTATAAGAGTTTTAGAACTGTTTTAGAATTTCTGACTGCGTATAAGGCTGACAAAATATTAAATTTGAATTCATGGTAATAAAATCATTTAATAAGTTTAAAGATAAAGTTAAAGAAATATAACACGAGTATAAGAGTTTTAAAACAGTTTAGGAGTTTCTGACTGCGTATAAGACTGTCATAATTTGAATTTATTAATTGTTGGTAATAAAATCCTTCAATATGTTTATAGATCAAGTTTTAGAATGGTTATATAATAAGTATAAGACTTGAAACAAATAAAAATAAACGAAAACAATTTTACAAATAATGGAAAACTTAGCCTTGTAAAATGTAACAAATAAATTATTATTTTATAATTTTTTATATTATAATTGATTATAATCAAACTTGACCTTGAGCCTGTCAATAATCATTTGATAAATATCAAAAAAAGGTCACTAAAACCATTTAAAAAATATTTGTAAACATTCGTTAGGATTTGTTTTTATAGAAGTAAAATATATAAATAAATATATAAATATTTTCTTCATAAATAAATTCAATTATTATACCCTTGCAGAGGTATATTAAAATTGTCACGATGTTTGTAACGCAGTGAAGGAAGCATTTCCGACCACATAAAGTATATATATTCTTGATCAGCATGACGAGCTGAGTTCATTTTCGTTTGTCCGTCTGTCCGTCTGTCCGTCCGTCCGTCTGTCCGTCTGTCCGTCTGTCCGTCTGTCCGTCTGTTTCTATGCTATCTCCTCCCTCAGTTTTAAAGCTATCTTGACGAAACTTTGCAAAATGCCTTTAAATACAAATACGCTGCACATTTGTCGGAATCGGCCGGATCGGATGACTATATCATATAGCTGCCATAGGAACGATCGGTCTAAAAACTAGTTCTAATGAGAAAATCTTTTTTGTTTTCCATCCTAGCGTCACCAATCGTAGTAAATATAAGCTTTATATGCTTCCACACAATATTGAAAAAATTTATCAAAATCGGATGACTATAGCATATAGCTGCCATATAAACGGTCGGTCCAAGAACTAGTTCTAGTGAGAAAAACTTTTTTGTTTTCCATCGTAGCGTCACCAATCGTGGTATATATTAGTTTTATATGCTTTCACACAATTCGTGAAGAATTTATCAAAATCGGATAACTATAGCATATAGCTGCCATATAAACGGTCGATCAAAAAACTAGTTCTAGTGAAAAAACTTTTTTGTTTTCCGTCGTAGCGTCACAAATCGTGGTATATATTAGTTTTATATGCTTCCACACAATTCTGGAAAAATTTATAAAAATCGGATGACAATAGCGTATAGCTGTCATATAAACGGTCGGTCCAAAAACTAGTTCTAGTGAGAAAAACTTTTTTGTTTTCCATCGTAGCGTCACTCATCTTGGTATATATTATTGGTATATGCTTCCACACAATTCTGGAAAAATTTATCAAAATCGGATGACTATAGCATATAGCTGCTTTATAAACGGTCGGTCCAAGAACTAGTTCTAGTGAGAAAAACTTTTTTGTTTTTCATCGTAGCGTCACAAGTCGTGGTATATATTAGTTTTATATGCTTCCACACAATTCTGAAAAAAATTTATCAAAATCGGATAACTATAGCATATGGCTGCCATATAAACGGTCGATCCAAAAACTAGTTCTAGTGAGAAAAACTTTTTTGTTTTCCATCGTAGCGTCACAAATCGTAGTATATATCAGTTTTATATGCTTCCACACAATTCTGAAAAATTTATCAAAATCGGATGACAATAGCGTATAGCTGTCATAGGAACGATCGGTCTAAAACTAATTCTAGTGAGAAAAACTTTTTGTTATCAATGGTAGCGCCTTTCAAAGACTGTAAGGGTATTTAAAACATCGGCGTAGCCGATGTTAGCCTCTCTATTTTTTTATAAAATTTTTCTAAAACAAAAAAATAAATTTCAAAATCAAATTTTGAGCTGGGACTGTATAATCGAGGGACTGAATTAAAAGTATGAGTTGAGGATGAGGAAGGGACGGAATAGATTCGGGACGGACGGGAGTAAGTAAGTAAATCCTCAAATCAAAATAAAAGGGTTTCATTCCTTCAAAATCGGTGTTGGCTTCAAATAGCCCAAACAAAACAAAAACAAATTTTAATACTATGAATCTCAAGGAAAAAATGTATAACTGAAGAACAAAGTGATTAATGTAAAAGAACATATTAAGGCATATTTCACCTTGAATTAACACGTTCTGGTATCCAATATCTGAAACTGAAATAAAGGGATTATGGCTTTATAACATTAATTTAAGCCATTTTAATGAAATTATCAATTATCTAGAAAACAATCCATATAAACTCTATCTTTCAAACATGTAGGAACTTCATAGACACAGAGTTCCCCCCCCCTCAAGAAATCGAAATATGTCTAAAGTCGAACTTTCGCTTATGAGCATTACTTATTCCCCGAAAGACCTTATCACTTAACAAATCAACGCCCAACCCACAAACAAAACCCTACCCAATGCGTACTCCCATAATGCCTCGACTTCGATTGGATGAATCACCCATCCAATGCCTGGCATTCCGTAAAGCTTACGTAAAAAAAAAAAAAGAAGATTGTATAGAAAACGCGCAATGATAAGGCCTTGTCAGGGATAATTAAAATAAAAAAATATAATTAAAAAAAAAATATTTAAAAAAAAAAATAAATAAAAAAAAAAATTAATTTAATTTTATAATATATATATTTTTATCCTTAATAACTTTAATTCAATTTTGCCAATAAACTTTTTAACAGGAAAAGTCGCGAAGAAAAATAATAATACATTTAAATTTTCAATTTAATTCATCGACTGATAGCAAATATTTAACTCTATAGCTTTAGTGTTTCTTGAAATAAGATCAATTAAGAATTTAATTTAAATCTCTTTTTCTTGTATTTTTAGTATTTTTGAAATATTTGCTAACGATTTTATACGCAGAAGCAAATTTCTTCGGAATCAATTTTATTTAAATATCTGGTTAAAATTCAGTTCGCCTAAAAACAATACACTCTGTTGAAATAATAGATAAATTCATATTTGGATCAAGAACTTGCGAAGTCAAAAAGTTAATTTAAAATGATCATTACTCATTCAAGAGCGAATTTCTTTTGATCTAAGCAATGCATTTTTGATCCGAATTTTATAGATCCAAGAGTAATTTCTCATGTTCATTTTTTTTTTTTTTTCTTTCATATCTAGGTGGATATTAGGAACAATATTGTTGCCTACTTTGAGGCCGGTTTTTTAAATATACTCTCCACCTAAAATACCAAATTAAGTACAAAAATTCTGAGAGAACCAATAACGCATGTATTTTATTTGAAGAGCGTTCTTATCAAATCATCTGTCGAACACGACTAGATCGAATTAGCTGATCAAATTTGTTCCCACCGACGATAAAATGCTTTTTATAATTTCCTCTGGGTATACAAAAGACTTAATAAATTCAGCTGCGCCTGCCCTAAATAACAAATTTTCCCGCCATTATCAACTGCGCAAGCATTTCCCGATTCGCAGGCAACGACATTTTGTTGTCTAAACAATCCACATTTCTATGCATCTGTGAGGAAACAACATAATTGTAGACGCCCCCAGCCCTCCCCACATCGACCGGGTCACTTTTGGTTTTCCTCATGGCCCAATTTGTGGCAAATCAATGGAAAAAAAATGACAAAAAAGTTTTCTACAACTTAATTTTATGGGCTTCCACATGTTAAAAGCATAAACAATTTTCCCAACAAAAACAGATGGAAAAAGAACAGCCGCTGCAATCAAAGCTGCCCCCAAATTAATTTAAAAAAGCCAGCAAACAGAAAAAAAGTTGGCGCGCTATTTAAACAACACAAATTTTTGTAAATTGTCTGTTAGGAATTTTAATGGTAAACAACAACAAAAAAAGAGAAAATAGGAGCTGGGAGGCTACTTTAAATAGGCAAGTGTTGTAAAATTATTGACAAAGTTTTTTTCTCACACACACACACACATGCTGGAAATGGGCATGGAGTAGACCAGGCACAGGCCACACAAACGATGTCATTAGTGTTGGCATTTGCTTTGCTATTTGCACAGCACCAGCACAGCGCCAGCAGAGGGATGAAAAGCTGGGAAAGTGGATGGAGCAGAAGTGTAGCCCGCAAAAACTTTTTGCTTTTATTTATTTACTTGACGCGCGAGCAAAAAAAACAAAAACGTGCAAAGCGGAAGATGAGCAAATTGAATACTCTTTGAGTGATATGTACATCAAAAAAAGTAACCACTGATGAAATGAATATATGTGCAAATACTTAGAAATCAGAAACAAAGCGAGGGTAAAAAAAAAAAAAAATTACTCTTCTTTACCAAATTAATTGTACAAGAACTGTCAATTAAGGAGCTTCCGTAAGAATTAGAGAAACTTAACGAATACATTTCGATTGGTTACGAGAGGTTGCTGTACTGTTTTTTCATTTTGGCTGATTTCTAGTGAAGTCAAACTCTAAGTCAAACATCAACGTTTCTTTTGGGGTTCATTTTTTGTGCTTCAAAAAACTACAGCAATCCAATGCAACTAATAGTCCCCGTTTTTTGAATCACAAATGGTCGCTATCACTAAAAAAAAAGTATGCGGTCTTAGCTTAAATCATGGTATATTTCGTCAGTCACTTGATACCAGATTACACCTGGTTAAAAGTAGATCGACGCGCTTTCTTCTCAGTCAACATATCTTCAGTATGCAGCTGACACTTGGTGCGAAAGGATGTCGCTGCGCTAGAAAATAGACACTATTACAAAGCTAGAGGTTTGCAGTTTTGCGTACATCAATATCAATGGTAAATTTTATTTTATTTCCATCTTAAATTTGGTTTGATCTATGTTATTTCCTTAACTACTTAGAAGATTACTTAAAACTAGATGCGTTTCTAATCTTTCGTCTTCTGTTTGTAACTTAAATTGTGTGTAAAAATGTTTTTTACCCCAATAATTTAAGTCATTTTTACTCGACAGACAAAATTAAAAAAAAAATTAATATATTATTTTACTTTTGTTTTTAGAATTTTGAAAAATTTCAAAACTTTTTGTTTATAGCCTATTGTGCCTTAATTCGAACGAAATTAAAATTTTTCTTAATTTCACATGTAAGTTAAGTTGGCCACTCAATAAGAAATTTAAACAACGACTGGCGATGGGTTTTTGTCAATACGTATCAAACCTTCCACAAAAAAAATAAAAAAATTTTTTTGTCAGTTAGCGAAAAATATAATGTTTAGTATTTGAAAGAAATAGAGTCGGGCTGAGTCGTCGATTTCCTGTCATTGTCTGAACACCCAACTCCGAGTCAAGTCGGTAATACGGGGGCTTTTCGAAAACCTCGAGGTTTTATGTAAGTTTCTCTGGGGTAGTCTCAAAAATCTCTTGGGATTTTGGCTAGGTTGGTTTCAAAACGTTCGAAAAATCTGTCAGTGTCACAGAACTTTGAGAGATTTCATATTTTTATTTGCAAATCCTTTTAAAAGGTTAGTGTCTGAGAGATAATGGTCCTTCTCATCAAACAGAGTTTGGTGTATCAAAAAAATATCGCACTTTAATTTTTTGAGTTAATTTGAGAGATTTCATTGAAATTTATTAAATGTTTTTAATGTTTTAAAGTCATATTATTTTAATAGAGGGATTCCTGAAATTGATTTGCTTTTGATTTCGTGAACCAGCTGTTCATGCAGCTGCTCCATACTAAGCGCGCAGTGTGACCATCAAACATGCTGACAATACGGCCACTTATATTAGTTGGATGGCCACACTGCTCCATTAATTTTTACATTAATTTGGTAGGTATTTTCCCCAAAAATAGATACTTCAATAATTCCCAACTCTTTTAAGTAATTCTAAACAAACATTTTGATTGTTAAATTTCTTCCGTATCTTAAAAATAGTTTATTTAAGTTTTTAATTAATTGTACAAATTTTGCATGTTTTGGTTTTTGTGGTTATTTTGGTATGTCTTAGGCATGACAACAAATCCATTTCTTAGCACTTTTTAATTTTGGGCATTCATTAGTTACACGTAAAAACACTCTGGGGGCCCAAAAACTCAGCCAGCTGAGCCTTTCCAAGCTGATTCGTCTTATCATTTATCTTTGGCTGCTGGCGAAATGTGTTTTTTTGGCCTGCCAATTTCGCTGGGCTGGGCTGGGCTGGGGTTTTTCTGCTTGTTGGTCATATCAATTCGTTTTCTGCCAGTTAGTTGCCTTGGCTTTTGTGGCCTGTGGCTGAGCGCGTGCCAGCGCCACCCCCAGCATCGCTCAGAGCTCACACACACACACATTAAAATTGGATTTGGCGAATTGAGAGGAAGTTAAAGCTGAGTCGATTATTTTTAATGGTTTTCTTTTGAGCTGGATTTTCTAATTAAAATTAATATTGTCTAATTTTTATGAAGCTTTCTTAATAGTTATTTTCTCTTGTTGTTTCTTTTTCGGTTAAGATTTAACTGAGTTAGCTTAAGTCCCAACCTGCTGGGCAAATTAATTGCAAGGTGCGGGAGTCCCTTTCAAAATTAGGCTCTGCAAATAACAAATTGTCTTGACTGAAAAGGAAAAGGAAATGAAAATTAAATTTTTGTTACTGGATTAGATTTAAAATTTTTTTTTGTGCCCTTAAGTGCCGCCATCTAGCGTACATTAAATTGTTAGTCAGCGTGTTGCCTACTTTTAGGTGGGGGGACGAGCTTAATAGTATTTTCCAGGCGAACCATTTTTTTGGCAATTGATTGGAAAAATATGTCTAACACGATTTTCAAGCCCGGTAAACAAATTCAATTATTTACTTACATAATTTAAGGGACGATGTTCATTCCGTCTTGAGCAAGAAATTTATATGCAAAACACGCATAAAATTGTTTTCTTTATTTTTTTTTTGGTTCGACATGGTTCTCTTCGTCTATGTGGGGTCCCGTTCATTATTTATGGACACGAAGTTGGCTATGGAAATAATTGAAGGACCTTTGCCACTGCCCATTTTAAAGTAATCAACGGTTCAGTCCAGTCTGGCGGCCTATTTTCTGGCTAATGTTTGCATAACATGGATAGAAAATAATGCTCGGAATGCAATGTGCGCGGCGTGGCTTGGCCCAAATGTGTAAAACATGTTGGCAAAGTGACAATTAAGCCAATTTGAAGCCATTTAGCGCGCTAGAGAGTATATAGAACCAGAAAACTGAAACTGAACAATTCTTTAATGGTCTCTATGAAGCAGACAATCAAATGTAATTACACGCACATAAACACGCAAAAAGTCAGAGGAAATACCTGATACCCTCCCTACCCGCCCTCCCCCTGCTCGGTTATAAAAGGTAGCCAAGAATCAAGGCAATTTAGTATAATTTACAGCCAAGGGTCGGTTGCGGCTAGTGTTCCAGTTTCTTTCACAAGTCTCAAGTCTCTCTTCTCGTCTGTCTGTCTGTCAATGCCAACTCTGCACTGAGTTTATGGGTAAAGTCATTAGGCAGCTGGCTGTCGGCGACACTTTGCCGGAGGCCAGTTAATTACAAACTTGCTGAGCAACAGAGATAGACGATGAGACAGAGGAAGAGCTAAGGAATAGACATAATTTCACGCCATTTGCGGTATCTAAGGGGCCACTAATGTTAGACTATGAATTGCAGTTTTGACAAAGTCAAGTGCAGGATAGTGCATTAAACAATAGCAAAATGTGTGTGTGCGTTTGTCGATGTTAATGACATAATGAAGCAAAGTTTATGAAATAGAAAGAAAAATGATGTGGCAGGAAAATGCCGGCAAGGGAAATAGCTTTGAAAAGCTATTTTTTGCTAAATGTATGAGCCTAGGCTGTAATTCTCTTAAAACAAACCATAAAACGATTATTTTAGATTATATTCCTAACAAACCAGATCTCTCATCTGCTTGGAAAAAGGGGTGAATATTTTGTGAATATATTGTACATTTAAAAAAATTGTTAAGTATTGGATTAGTGCATCATCAGCCAGCTCATTGCCACCGGGGGCCGAAGTCACTCGTTTTATAAGTGTGTAAATTGATGAGCACAGAAAAATTTGATGTTCCAGGAGAGTCGACTGTGGATGCTTACCAACACAAGCACATTTTTCTGTCCTCTGATCTATACTGATGACTCTAAAAACGAGTGGGTGGCGTTGCATACAACAAAGAGTTCGGAATCAGTCATTCCTTCAGACTACCAGACCGCTCAAGTATCTTCAAGGCAGAAATTCTTGCGAACAAGTTTGCTATTACATGTGCTCAATACTCAGCTTATGCATTAGGTACTTTACTATAAGCATTTTCTCTAAACCTTGGCTCAATATCATCCAACTCGGTATTGAATGCCGCAGATGTTTCCAAGACACTGTTACATTGAGGTCAATTGCAAAGCAGATTGTCCGTATGCCCTTGGCAACGTGCAGCCTTAATGCACTAGACTTGCATATGTCAAAAAGCTACTTAAAGTGTATAGTGAGAACCCATGCCCGCCAGACCTAAGTACGGGTGTACATGAGAAGCAAATTAGTTATTTAGGATTCTAAAATCTGAAGAAACTCAGAAGTTCGCAGTGTGGGTCTTTGTTTTGCTAGGGAAAGAGGGAAGAGGGGTGCCGAATGGAAACTCATGTCTGCACACTTCTTCTGTTGCGTGAAGTTTTGAAGATGCTCAAAACGAAATGAATACAATACAGTACCAGGTACGGAGAGATGAGTCTAGCAATTCGGAAGTGCTATTCCCACATGCGCGATAAATTAACGAAACTTAGGGCTACCAATATGCAAAAACCAGGGCCACACTAGGAATTATAAAACGCTGGTCCAAGGAGTTTAATGATCAATACATGACTAAGCTCTTATTTACATCTCTCGTCAGGCCGGAGTTTGGTTCTTGTATTTGGAACACACAATCCTCTACGCTTTGTAAACGTATTGAGTCTGTTCAGACACATTTTTTTTTTTGTTTTCTTTTGAGCAAATAATGAGACTCCTTCCTACATTTCCAGACTTAATCTTTTACACATTCTAATTGAGCAAGCGTGATGTTGGGTCGAGACTAACATAGGCTATAAATGGTTATATTGCTCGCAAATCTTTGCGAGTTAACTTTCAATTTCCTCGAGACAACACGGAATTATAACCTCTTCGGCTTACTGTCCCTTTCGCGTTCTGTGTAGGGACTATTATAAGTTGATTCCTCTTCTCAATGGTAGTATTTCGGAACTTGCTTGGTCAGTTTCGACTGCGGGTTAGCTGGTCATGAGACTTACAAATTACACAACGGTTGAGGGGTTCTCTATTGTTTCTCTTATAACTTCTTTCTTCTCTCTTTTATATTATATTTGTGGTATATCTTTATATATACGTTCTTTTAAGGTGCTTTTGTCTCAGAAATCAGGCCGAAAGCAGCGCGTCTGCGGCTATGCCGTAGTTCAAATACACTGTTCAAACCTGGAAAGCTCCTCGACCACCCTACCATAAAAATCAAAAAAGTTTTCTCACTAAGAAAATAAAAAGCAACTATGTAGTTTCGATATATTGAAAATCAAGCATGAATCATCGAGCCCTTTAGTCAACAGAGTATATCAAAAAATTAACTTCTTCTTTTTTTTTTTTTTTTACAAATTTTTTATTCATATGTTTGTAATTTTTTATATGTCTTGTCCAACAAATTTTCTTCTCAACTCACTCCTAAAAAAAAACATCACGGTCGCCACTTTTACTAGTATGACATCTACGGTAGAATTAGAAAATATTTTATTCGAACATAAGGAAAAATTTATGAAATTTAAAAGTTATCGATGAATTTTGCTTATGAATGATTGACCAACGATGTGACCTATTTGGTTACACTTGCCTTAGAAGCTCAGCTTTCAAGAATACAGTGTCTTCAATGGATATTATGCTTTTTTTTTGTTGCTGCGTTATAGGCAAAAGCTCCCTTTATGCAAAGCAAATTGAAGGGCAAAATCAGCAAACTGAAATGAAGCTAGAGAGGAGAAAGCGAATGCTGCTTAAAGAATGCCAAATTGCCCTGACACTTCGGCTCAGCCAGCCTCCATCGACTGAGACAAACAAAACCATTTCAATTGCTTTTGGCGACGAGTAGTTGCCTAATTTCGAGATTAAACGCAAAGGTCATTAAAAAAAACGGTTTATGTGTGGCCTGTCCCTTCGTTCGAATTAGGTACCCACCGCTGCTGTACTGTGTGTAAGACGAATGCTGCTGTGCTGCTGCTGCCTCGATCAGGTGGTGCAAGCGATAGGAAAAGGTTTAAAACCGTTCCGCGATCCGTAAAGTTGTACAACACGTATAAATTTCGTGCCACTCTAACCACCGACTTTGATATATTGATCATATCATTATTATTATGCATTAGGCGTGCTTTGAACAACTCATTATTTACAGCTAATGACTGTGGCCCATTTGGCCTTTCAGACACTTCATTAGCTTAATTAATAATTGACAAATTTCGTGTCTAATCAAACGACTTTCGTTCATGACCAGCAGCAGCAGTAGCAGCAGCTACCCCCCTCATTCTGAGTCAGCGCTAATTCAATTACAACTTTTTGTCTGATTATGCCCCCAAAAATGCCTTCGTGTTTATTAATTTCCATCATTTTTGCCGCAACAGACAAACTGCGGTGGCTTTGATTTACCAACAAAAACATCGTCTTCGACCTCCACTAATTTTCATCTTCTCTCGTTTCATTTGCAGACTATCCGCGCGTTGAGGTTGGTCCCGAGAATCCACTGCGCGTGGAACGTGACCGCACTGCCAAATTGGAGTGTAACGTGGATGCCAAACCGAAAGTGCCGAATGTGCGCTGGACACGCAATGGCCGCTTCATTAGCTCCTCCCTGGTACATACCATACATCGGGTGAGTGTGCAGGATGCGGGCAAATATACATGCACGGCGGACAATGGCTTGGGTAAAACAGGCGAAGAGGAGCTAATACTGGATATACTGTATCCACCGACTGTGGTGATCGAATCCAAAACCCGCGAAGCCGAAGAAGGTGAAACTGTGAACATACGTTGCAATGTTACGGCTAATCCTTCACCTGTAACCATTGAGTGGTTGAAGGAAGGAGCACCCGATTTTCGTTATAATGGCGATGTGTTGACTTTAGCCTCGGTCAGAGCCGAACATGCCGGGAATTATATATGCCGAGCGGTGAATATAATGCACAGTCAGGGACAGGAGCGTAGTGAACGTGTGGGTAACTCCACGGTGGCTTTGCTGGTACGGCATCGTCCGGGACAGGCTTATATAACACCCAATAAACCGGTGGTGCATGTGGGTAATGGTGTAACCCTGACCTGCTCGGCTAATCCACCCGGCTGGCCCGTGCCGCAATATCGTTGGTTCCGTGATATGGATGGCGAGTTTTCGAGTACGCAAAAGATTTTAGCTCAAGGACCACAATATTCCATACCCAAGGCTCACTTGGGTAATGAGGGAAAATATCATTGTCATGCGGTAAATGAGTTGGGTATAGGCAAGATGGCTACCATAGTTTTGGAAATCCATCAACCTCCCCAGTTCTTGGCCAAATTACAGCAACATATGACCAGAAGGGTAGCGGATAGAGATTATACTGTCACTTGCAGTGCCAAGGGTAAACCTGCTCCTAGCATTAAATGGTTAAAAGATGGTCAGGAGATTTTACCTGAGGTAAATTTGTATGAGGTGCGAACCAATCCGGAACAGGGTCTTAATGGCATGGTGACCGTGCAGAGTATGTTGAAATTCTTGGGCAAAGCCAGACCCAATGGTAATGCCCTGGTACCCGGAGATCGTGGCCTGTATACCTGTTTGTATCAAAATGAGGTTAACTCAGCCAACTCTTCCATGCAATTGCGCATTGAACATGAACCCATTGTCTTGCATCAGTATAACAAAGTGGCCTTTGATATACGTGAAACCGCTGAGGTGGTGTGTAAGGTACAGGCCTATCCCAAACCCGAATTTCAGTGGCAATTTGGCAATAATCCCTCACCTTTAACCATGTCTTCGGATGGACACTATGAGATAAGTACCACCACGGATAATAATGATATCTATACCTCTGTGTTACGCATCAATTCTCTAACTCATTCGGATTATGGTGAATATACCTGTCGTGTGGTTAACTCTTTGGATACCATACGTGCACCCATACGTTTGCAACAGAAGGGTCCTCCCGAAAAACCCACCAATTTGCGTGCCATGGAAGTGGGACATAATTATGTTTCTCTGAGTTGGGATCCCGGTTTTGATGGTGGTTTGAGTAAGACCAAATTCTTTGTCAGTTATCGTCGTGTGGCCATGCCTAGAGAAGAGCAACTCATACCCGATTGTGCCACTTTGGCTAACTCGAATTCGGATTGGGTGGAGGTGGATTGTCAGCGGGATATACCCTGTAAGGTGACCTCGCTGGAACAACATCAAAGCTATGCATTTAAGGTAAAGGCCTTGAATCCCAAAAATGGTTCACCCTATTCCAATGAAATAATGGTAACCACCAAAGTGAGTCGTATACCTCCACCTCTACAAGTAACCTATGAACCCAGTACCCGCACTTTGGGCATAGATGTGGGAGCCACTTGTTTGTCTCTGGTGGCCGTGGTGGAGTCTATGGTACATGGTGATACACCCATGGCTGCCTGGGAAGTGGTGGAGACCGTAAATGATCTACAGCTGTCGGGTAATGGTCCCACGCATAAGGAAACTGTCATAGATCGTGTCATATCCACGCGTCGCAGTGGTGGTGGCCGAGCTTTGGGTCATACCATTAGCGAGGATGAGGATGAGGCTAACCTAAATACCTTGGCTCTGGAGGATGACAATAGTCCCACCGTGCGCGTGAAGCTTTGTTTGCGCAACAATCATGAGCATTGCGGTGACTACACGGATGCAGAAAGTAAGTAGGAGAACAATCAATCAATCATTCAACCATCCATCCATCCATCCACTTCAGTTCTCGCCTGAATGGCATTTTTGCATTTTTCATGCCTTTCAATTCATTCTCTCTCTCTCTCTCCCACAGTTGGACGTCCTTATATCGCCGAGGCTAGCGCCCTGGCCACACCCACTTTGATTGCGATAATCGTCTCGTGCATTGTATTCGCCCTGTTCGCCGGCCTGCTGCTCATGTTCTGTCGCTGCAAACGCAATCAGTCCAAGAAAAGCGCCGCTGCCAAAGACTACGAAATGGATTCGGTGCGTCCGTCCATAGTGGCCGCACAACAGAATCAAGCCCCACCACCCTATTATCCAGCCAGCGGTCTTGATAATAAGGCCCTTGAGCATTCCATGGATCTGGCTTTGAGCATGGAGGACCAAAAGACTGCGCTATATGCCACCCAAAATGGTTATAGCTATCATCCGGGTAGCGGTGTGGTTGGCGTGGGTGTGGGCGGCAGTGTGATTGGCGGCGGTATGGGTGTGGTTGGTGGCAGTGTTGTTGGCGGCGGCGGTATTGGAGGTGTCGGTGTGACCGGCATACCCGGTTTGACAGGACACACGTTGCCAGGAAATGAATGTAAGTACACACACAATAGACACACAAAAATACACTTAGAATTGTTAAAGAAAATGGACGATGGGGGTACCCTTTTTTAATAAAAAGAAGGAAGATGAAGCAATATAGGATTAGCTTTTGCCCTGAAAACAATAAACCAGTAGACCTGTGTTTGACACGTCCCTATATACTGAATATATAAAAATGCGAAGCGACCGCGACGTCTGCACACCGATAGTGTAAGCACTACGCAATCATGCGTATCCTTAAATGTTATTGTGTTTTTTGCCGACCACTGCAGTAGACCCTTAAATCAAAATGCTGTCAGAACTCTAGAACACCTCAACAGATCCGCACTCCCTATATTTCGTCTGAAGTTCCTTGAAGGTTACTAATTTGCGTTCTTTAAAAAATAGGCTAGAACAGTAGTGGGCACTCTTTCGATAGTGTAACGCGACAAAAAGCCCTTCAAATAAGAGTAAGCGGTACAGAATTCGCGTGTCTTTTATTACGGGAACTCGCATATGACAGAGGAAGACCGATACAGACGAATCATACAAAAGATTCAGCAAAATCACGTCCCAGTTGTCGCTTTAGAGCTCGTGAGCCTCTGGATTGCCGACTATTGGCTCATTAGCACTCCACAAGCGCTCACCAAAAAATATGTTAACACCATTACCTAGTATATACCATTATACCATCTTGGTGCGACTTTACATAATCTTGCCTATCCTCTGAAACAACAGAGCTAACTGAGGTTTAATCACCACCTAAGCTTTCCAGTCAAAACTAGAAACTTCGCGGGTAATATCAGACGAGTTCTTCTGCCAAGATCAGATATATTTGATACATTTTAGCTATAGGTCAAACAAAGTAAAACCAAGAATAACAGTTAGGCTGAGTTTCCACTGTTCGAATCAAAATACATGATCTAGAGGCCTTCATGATGTCATATTTTCAATGTCAAATGACAAGCTATTCACATTAGACTATACAGAATGAAAAACAGGATTTTCGGTGCATTTATAATGCATTTTAATCTAAGGGAATCGAAGAATCAAAATATGTCATCTGTTCTCCATCAGTTTCGCTCTCTAAGTTATTTTTTGACTATGTCCGTCTCGCTCTAACTACAGCCTTTTGTATTAGGATCGAATATTTTGAGTAAAGACATTAAAGGCATAACATCAATCGAAATAGAGCGGGGTTTCAAATTGTCGGTCTATATTAGAGATGGGCGCTTGTCAAAGTTTTTGAACACGACACGAATGACATGCGCTCTAACTACAGGCTTTTCTTTAAGGTTCCAATATTTTGAGTAAAGTATCTTCATGACATTAAAGCTTAAGATCACTCAGAAAGAGCCGCTTTTTAAATTGTCGGTCATGTGAAAGATTAGCGCGTGTCGAATTTTTTTGAACACAATACGACTAAAACACGAATGACATATTTCAAACACGCACACCACACGCACGGTATAAAATTTCGTAAAGACGATAGGCACATATCTTTATTAATAATGAAATAAAAAAAAATTCGACGAATCGTTCTTCGTGTTAGGTTTTAGAGTTTCTGATTTAAATTAGAACTGACACTAAATATCGCTGTTACAAACACGTCGTTAAAGAGAAAGAAGATCGTCTGTACGTATATTTTCTTATTATCGCTTACCAAGATGCGGTTAAAAGAGACTGCAGCATGTTAAGAATAATGCTGTGATATTAGTCAAGATCTGGAAAGTGATCATTTTGAATTTTATTGGAAGTCTTTTGAACCAATCCCCGTTTTGGGACCATATGAATAGGAGTGTACAATTTCTATAATTTTTAACGGACATATACGACAACAGGGAATGGTTAAGCATTATATTAGAGCAGATATATCACTGTTTATGTTTTAGCATAGTTAAAGATTTCTCGTCAACTAATAGACTACCATTTATGTTTGCAGTCTATACGCATAAGACTTACTCACACATACATACAATATTTGTGTGCTGAACGCTTTCATCTCACTCTAGCGCTCTTGGCTAAAGCTCTAAATTAACAAATTTCCGCCGCCGCCGCCTTATCAGTAATTATTACACCATGGGCCCTGGCAGTGAATAGAGATCTTTAAAGCAGCGTTTGTTACCCACAGCGCCTGATCGATGAACCGATTTGATAATTCACCCAGACACGAGCCGAAAGCATGCCGAGCGCTTCGCCAAGAGACAGAGCGCAAACAAATTTTTCAGTCGCTGGCCAGCGTTCGATGAAGTAGGTCAGAGCCGCTTTGCGTCGCATTATAGACACTCTCACTTTTTCGCCTCGCTCTTTTTGACAAACGCTAATTTAAAGCTCGTCTTTTCATTACATTTTTAAACCAAACGAACTGATATAAAATAGCTCACAATGAAGGATCTACATTTTCACCTAGCCCCACATACCCTTTTACCCTCCATTCACTTGAAAGAGTATATATCCACAAATGTAAGAGAGAGTGAGAAAAAAGTCAAGTGCGAAATACTTCCGGCTGACCGTGCTCTGGATTCTCTGGGACCGATTGCTACGTTTGGGTGATTTTTCATTGTCCACCGCAAACACATCACAAAACAAAATGAAATCCGTGCTGACGGATTTAGCCGGGTGTGGGGGGCGGTAGGTAGTCGCTTCGAAATTATGTTGCCCATGAAATGTGAAAGTGCAAAATGGAGTTGAGTGCAAATCGATGGCTATGCGCATTCATCACGCACCGCAGTTCTACCCCTTCACACACACACACAGTTGGCAAAACAGGATGGTGCTGCTGCTGGGGACACCTGAAACGGACACACACACACACAAAGAGAAAGCACTTTCCACTTCCGTTGTAAATTTGTTGAAACAGCAATTTTTTCTAAACGTTTTAAGGTTTTTTTTTTTATTTTTTTTTTTTTTTTTGGTATTTTGTAATATACTTTCCATTTTGTTGTTGTGCGCACAAACCATTCATCCTAGTCCGACGGGCGTCCTTTCAAGTGATGTTGGTAAAATGAATGCGAAAACTGGACTAAACTTTCCCTACTCCCTGTCCTCCTTATCCATGCTCTGCTCCTGTGGTTTTTACACAATTCGCAATACAATTCATTATTAATTGTTGTTCTGGTTTACGTTGTCCTCTTTGTCAGCAGGGGGTGGGGTGGCCCCCACCCCTTAGAGTGGCATTAACCTCTCGTTTGGCATTTTGTAATGAAGTGAAAATTAAAAATTCCTTGTCGAGGTTTGGCGGGAAAATTGCCATATTTTCTTGTAGTTTTATTTTATTTTCTTTGCCTCCAATTGAAATTGTTCTATTGTCCGAATTGCCAATTAAATTTAAAAATCTCTTTTGGTTTGCCACGAATGCCATTCAGCTAATTTGCCAAGTGAAAGTAGGTGGCAAGGGGTAGAGTATAGAGTTTCATTGTAAACGCTAATTGCCGCTTAAGAAGCAAGCACACGAGGCCACACGGCAGCAGAAGGTCCTTCCTTCCCCTCACTCCCTCTCTCACTCACTCGTTTGTTCTGTAAATGCGCTTTGAATGTGAGTTTCGCATTGTTTTGTGCCTTGCACTTTTCGGGTTCGTTAACAGCGAGTTTTGTCGAAATTGCCAGCCGCAATCGCTTTCAGCCTAGGCCAAAAACCTAATGAACTTTGCATGTAAACCGGCGACAACAATAAAAACAAAAGACGGCGACTCGACGACGACGACGTCGACAAAAGTGCAGCAGAAAGTTTACAGGAAGAGGGAGAGGTTAATTACACTAGACTAGCTGGCTGGTTTTAAGAAGGATATATGCTTTATTAAGGAAACCCGGAAGAGGAAACGAAAATTTGAAGCATCTCAGAGTTATTATAATTTTCTTTAGCAAGACCAGATGTTCTTAAAAACAAAAATACCCTTTTTTATACACCTGCAAAGTGTATATTAATTTTGGAACTTTAAGAAAGAACATTTCCAAAATCAAACTACGTAAAGAATTTATATTTAATACATAATCTTTGTCCGTTCGCCTTTTTGATTTTACTCAAACTAGTCTCTCATTTTTTATATCGTTCTTTCGAACAATATTTTTTTCAAAATATACTTCTTAGTTCTTAGTGCATCCAGCCATATTATCGAAACCACCCTTATAGGAATACTATATCTTATACACAGCTGCCAAGGGAATACTCACTCAAAAATGTTTTTTTTTAAGATTTCGAAAACTTAGCACAGCTTTAAAAAAATTATGCAAAATTTAATCAAAATCGGAAGACGATAGCTAAGCCGCCACAGGCAAATATTTTGTGCAAATTTTAATGAACATTTTTCTAAATAGCCATTATTGCAGATTTTGAAGGACTTAAGATAAAAGCTATGGTTTTATAAGCAAATAATTTGCTCCAAAAATTTCTTCAAATTATTGCCTGTGAGACCTTAACTTATGTTTTATATGGAAACACCAGAAAGATTGGTAAAAAATGGTTATTATCATCTATCATGTTCAAGTTCTGAAGTAAATCATCAGGTTTTTATTGATTATTCTTTTTATATACATCGACTTCTCAACTTTAGGAAAGGGCTTGGTAAGAAATTTATGCGTTAAGCATGAGCAATCATAAAATATTTATATATTATTTACCAGTAACTTTTATAAGGGGACCTCGATGAGATGGAAGCATTATCATGACTATCATTTTAAAAATTTCAAATGCTGTTATTTTTCTTGCTCTTCTCGGACAGGCAATCGAATAGCGATTTCCCTACAGCTTTCTATCCCTTTAGCTTTGACCAACGATCTGTTAGAAATGCGTTTAAAAACAAAGTTACTTCAGTTTATTTGTATTTAGCTGTATTTTAATTTAAATCTCAGTTGTGTTATAACTTATAAGTTTGAAATTGTCTGATTTATGTACAAAATGCATGAATTTTTCTTTCCGTATCGCAACACTTGGGATTGCCAAGACTCACAATATAAATTGCGAGCCTCCTATCAAGCAATATTGCAGCTGCTGCAGCTGACAAACAAAATTTGAACAAATGTTTTGCTGTCTAGTGTTATCAACTTAAATTAAGTGTTTGGTTCCACTCAACCCCTTAATTTCGTTCACTTTAGATGCCTTTGCTAAAAGTTTCTTGCACTCTGTGCAACTTCAGCTCAGTGTGTGTGTGTGTGTGTGTGTGTGTGTGGAGGCAGTGGGAATAGTTACGCCCACGGCTAGACGACAATGTCGACAATGGTGCGAGCAGGACATGTTCTCCAAAAACCAAATAAATGCAAACAAATGTTGTCGAGCACACACAAGAGGCAGCCAACCAACCAACCAACAAAACAAACAACAGAACAAAAAAAAAAAAAAAATATCAAGAATCTCGCGCGCTGCAAATTTATGCGCTAAATAAATAAAGCCATGAACTCGGGGGCAACAAATGTCTGCCTTTGGGCCAGGGCTGCTGCTGCCGCTGCTGCTGCTGCTGGGGTTTTTGAGGTTTTGGGTCGAGTCTGGGAGCAAAGCAAACAGCCGCAAAATAGTTTTGCGCGAACAACATTCCATGTTGCTGCAGCCTTTTAGGCGGGTCGCTTCTCTAACTGGCTGGCAATTGCAGCAGCCTTGGCCAGCTGACCGCACAATTCAATGACAGAGAAATCTATGAGTTGCAGTTGGTGGTGGCTTTTGTTTTGCTGACCAACTAATTGGCTTAAATCTGGCAACACACACACATATTAGAAAGCTTGTTGTACACTTTCTTTTAAATACAATTTTCCAAACTGGGCTAACTTTGTTGCGAGATCCGCTGGCCCAAACTTTTTTTGCCCCCTGTACAACACAGGAAAACCTAACTCTCCAGGCAACCTCTCGACAAGTGGTTCACCTGGCGTACCTGGCGTAACTCTCCTTCCTCCTGGCCACATTTAAGCGCATTTAGGGCAAATGCCAGGCAGCCTCCATTGCGTCGCGTTTGCTAATTAAAAGTGCAACACAAGATGAAAAGGTCGTGGCGGAGGAGCAGCAGGACAGCAAGAGAGATGCCGGCGCCATTAACACCCTGTCCTCGAGGTGCAGCTACTTGGCCAAACTCTCTTGCCCTGCTATTTAGTTAACCGTTAATGGCATTTGAAACTGTTTTTGTATTGTGCGGCTACAGCACAAAAATGTTGCATAATTATAAGCGCTTCCGGTTCAAAAGTTTGTCGAGTGAATTTAGAGCACAAGTTTCTTACACTTTTGAAAAGAGCTGAAGCGACTTATTCTACGGTTTTTTTTCTTCTCTTTCTTTCTTTTGTTAGTACGAGGGAAGTTTGTTGAGATTTATTTCTGGGCTGTGGCAATCAGTATTTAGCCATAACACAGCCGTCATCTGCTCAGCTACTGGCTTGAGATGTGACGAAAGTAGCCCTGAAAATGATTTTTAAAACTAAGTCGTTCGGATTCGGGAAAAAAACCAAGAAGCAAGGAGTCTTGTTGAGCACAAACAGTGTCAAAAACAATGTTTAAATGATTTTAACACAGGCAGGCCCAATTTCCCGAATTTTCCCAAATCCCGATCCTTTAAAGATTTATTTTCAGTAGGAAATCACAAGGAATTTTAGTAATTTAGTAATCATAAATTCATCTTGTGACATCCCAAAGATTTTAAAATATTTCTGACCTATTCAGGAACTTGCACTAAACACGCATGAAATTGTATTTTATTGCGCTGCACCATCACGCACGCTTGTTGTCACACATCTAAGATGCTACTGATATTTTACTGTTTGGTAGTTAAGTTAAATTTTGATCATTTCAGAAACTTTTAACACATTTTTAATTCAAATTTGTGAGAAAATTTCGTTCTTATATGAAATCACGGCAACTTACTTATAGATTGCTTGAACCTTCTAGACATATATTATACTCATCATTATTTATCGATCTGGCTAACATAATTTTGCGATCAGATGAACGATAGTAAGAGTTTTCACCAGGGACGCAATCCGATAGGGAATTGAGAATGGTTCATGGAGATTTTATACCACCGGTTCGATTCATATCATGGATTTTGGAGCAAGCTGATCCACGTTTTCGGTTCGATTCAGTAGTTCACTCTCAGTTTTTGAGCATTATACTTTCTAATAAGAAAATGTTGGCTTTTATCTGTTTTTTATATAATATCGAATAGCAGAAATTATAAATGCAGTAGATACCGTTAGCACTTCGAGAACGCTGCGGATCTTTTGGAAACACGGAAGCAAAATATCAGATATTACATTAAAATTGGTTCCTCAACCGAAAAGCACACCAACAATCCCTTGATTAGGTAAGATAAAGGTGGAGAAACACTGCCAACTGAGAAATATTTAGAATATTGTGCCACATACTTTACTGGATACACAATTCAATCTGAAACCTTCAAGGAAAGAATGCATTCCATCATTTATTCCATCAAAAGTCTTAAGAAAAGTCATTTTGAGAAAAGGGAAGAGCCAAAGCGATTCAATTCTTGTATTTTCCAAATATAATATTCTAAAATTTACAAATATCTTTGTTTTAAGGTAGGTAGATGAAACGAACCGAACCTAAAACCGCAAAAGTCAACGGTTTTCATTTTCCAACAGTCACGGGTTCGGTTCGCGGTTCGGTTTACGAGCACGAATTAGCGGTTCGGTACGGTTTGGTTCGGTTCGGTTCAGAACCGGTTTGCATCCCTGGTTTTCACCCCCGCAATTTTAAAGATAGATTGTTCGAACCTTCTAGACAAATATTTGAATCATCATTACTTATCGATCCTCCATACATGATATTCCGATCAGATGAACGATAGTAGAGTTGCCACCTAAGGCAAAGGTTCAAGGCCTAAACTCAGATGAGATAAAAATGTAGTTTGGCACAATATTTCTTGAAAGTGTTTCTATTAATATGAAGTATTGTGTCAAACAAATTTTTATTTTTAGTAAAGGCCTCATGGTTAATGGGTAAAATTCATTTTTAAGGAAATCCACGATTTCAGATTACAGTCACAAGGGTTCCTTTAATGTTCCTAAAGGTCGTTTTTCTTTGTTTAATTAGGTGGGTTTATGAAAATATATATCTATACTTGTGTCTACAACGACCCGCTTATAATTCGAAGAACGGCGTAAAAGTAGGCAACATGAATTTTCTCAATATCCTCCTAGATTTCAAAAACATGAAGATGAGAAAACGACCCTAAGCATCAAATTTAAAAAGTCACTAAGGCTGAGTTTACATTGCCTCATTTTGTGTCATTTTGAGTCAAATTCCTGTCATTTTCAAGGCAAAACATTTGTCATTTTATGACTAGCGTACTTAACTTATTAAGCTGCCCTCTGAAGCTCTCAGAATGGCCCTGAGCTGAGTCCCTGCCGCTTCCAAACTATGCCGCAACTGTTGTTATTTGCTCAAATCAATGCACAAAAGTTTTTGCCAAACTTTAATTGCCTCAACACAATATCACAGAAATTCTCTTGTCAGACAATGGAAATGCATTAACATTTTTCCGTTATTTCGGTCAAACTTGAGCAATCAAAACTTGAGTTACCCAAACAAAATAAATATATATACATATAGTATATATTTATATTTATATGCATATTTCGGATGCTTATCAAATTGAAAAGTTTTCTCCCGCAAAAACAAAAATACAACAAATTGGTCCGCCAAAATGGCACATGAAATGTAAATGAAGTTAATATTATTACTGTTTTAGTTTTATGGCTAATCATAAAAATTATCACGCCCACCAAAAGAGGCATAAAAGAGCGAGCAAAAGCGAGGGGACACGCAAACCCAAAAGTGGCTGGGGATATATATATATAAACGGGAAACTTGTCATAAAATAGTCACAAAAATCTATGCAACACGACAGGGGTATATAAACATGGGAGGTGAAACAATGTTTCGGAATTGGTTAAGGCTACAAAAGTGCTTGATTTTAATGGTATTGGGTCGAAATTAGTTAAATAAAATAAAGTTTAAAAATCATCGCCACTTTTTAGTGATATAAATGTTGAAGAAAATGGAAATAATAGTGGGATTCCTGAAACTGATTTGCTTTTGATTTCGTGAAACAGCTGTTCGCAGCTGCTCCATACAAAACGCGCAGTGTGACCATGAAACATTCAGACTATACGGCCACTTTTATGTTAGTTGGATGGCCACACTGCTCCCTTTGTAAAAGCAAATCAGTTTCAGGAATCCCTCTAATATTTTATAATAATTTGGATCTATCAGATTTGTAAGAGAACTTCGGTTTCTAAACGGATTCAACCTGTGTCATTTTCTTATGTATTAATTATGCTCTTTAAAAGGAGTTTTAGAACCACATTTTGCCCTTAAATCAAAATTCTATGCGAAATCTCTCTAACTAATAAAGTCCTACTCAAAGCGACTATAACACAGCACTTGCTTTTGGTGTAGGATTTTGCCCCAAGGCTTGCTTATCCTCTCCCAGTTTTGGACCTGGAATCGTCTATAAAGTCTTCTCAGGATAGAAACGGGAGGTTCTTGAAACAGCTGTACAGACAACCAGGCTTCTTTGATTTATTGTGTGTGCCTTGTTATTTAAACATAACTTATAAAATAAAATACTAGTTTGAAGGGTAACGAAAATATTTCCTTTGTGAAATCAAAGCAGATTTCATTTCTGGGAACACTTTTCTCCATGCTTGCTATTCCATTCTTGGCTGCAAAACTGAAAATTCAAAAACTTTTCGCCAAGCGTGCGTTTAATATTTATGAGTGATTTATCACGATATAAAAATAATAATAAATGCGTCCAGGCAAGCACGCACGATATACAAACAAAGCAAGTAAAGGAGCAGCTGCTTCTCGTCAACGCCTTTTGTTCTGCAGCGTAACAAGCAGCGCCAGGACAAAAGTGCTCCTCCTTCCCTCTCTCTCTCTCTCGGGGGCTCATAAAAAAATTTGTCAACAGCAGGCACAAAAAACTAGCTAGAGTGAGAGACAGTTTACGAGCTAGACTCCAGACAGATTTTAAGTGGCTCACGCGCAATATGATCAACTATTAATTACGCCTTGTTGAATTCACATATAAAGTTCATAAATTCATTTTATGTTTTTGTCATTTTTATGTGCTAATCAATAAAAAAAAAACTTTTTCAACTTGAGCTTAATTTTAATTAAATAAAAAAAAAAAAAGAAAACTTTTACTTGGCCTGGCGCCAACAATCATCGCATAAATGAATTATGCGACTCTTGAGCGGATTTATGCCAACACTTTGGGAAAGAGTAAAAAACACACACACAAAGCCAGTTTTTGTGACATTTAACATTTAATATTTATCACATTTCATTTTTTCCCTTTTTTTCTTCTTGCAGGGGTCAACATGGGCTACATGGAGAACAACTATTCCAATTCGAACAATGGTGGCAGTGTCAACTCGCAGGACTCGCTCTGGCAGGTGAAAATGTCCGCAGCTGCGGTGGGCAACCAACAGGGTATGGTACAGGCGCCGCTCAATCAATATGTGGAACAACAACCCACCTATGGCTATGATCCCTTAACGCATGGCGGCTATGGGGCTGTCGATGATTATGCACCCTATCCACATTTGACAGCCACACCCAGCCAGGTGGGCGATGAATATCACAATTTGCGCAATAGTCAAAATCCGTCCCGACAGGATTACTGCAGTGATCCCTATGCATCGGTGCAGAAGCCCAAGAAGCGTGTTGATCAGCATTTAGGTAAGTTTTTTAAAAATAAATAAGAATAAGGTGAATAAGAGAATGAAATTGATAGAAATTGTGTGAGTGGTTTTTGATAGAATATAAATTCGCATTTTCACGTTTTTGAAATCTAGGTGGATAATTTAGTTTTAGTCCGCTTTTAATAGTTATAATCGCAAGCACAGATATTTTTAAAGCGTCCTAAAAGTAGACAACATACATTTTCTTAATGTCCACCTAGATTTCAAAAACCTAAAGATGAGAAAACGGACCTAAGAGTTCTGAAAGTGGTTTTAATAAGAAGGGAAAAAACATAAGGAAATAATTTTAATAATAAGATAATAATTTTTCTAAATTCTAAAGAATTAAATTCAATTCAATTCAAAAAAATGGACAATTCAAAAAAACCATGAAAAAATATAGAAATATATATATATTTATAACACAGTTTTCTGGATTCCCAGATCACAGTATAACAACCAAAAACTGTAGAAACATCTAATAGAGTACAAATTCTTTGAGTTTAAGCAAGCAACTTCAAAAGCACATTTACTCAGTCGTCGCTACAGACGCTAACTATCATGTATCATGTATCACATGTAAAATTGTGGATCCACTTCGAAAATGCACTCTAAAACACAGACTAGTAAATATAGACTCAACAATGGCTCAGTGTATGTAAGAGATCATAAAATGGCTTTAGGGGTCGATTTCTACTATTTTTCTGCGTCAGATTAAACTAAATTTTACTTCGTTATTTGTTAGTTTATATGACATATGATGTAGGAGATGATAATCCATTATAAATTGTGTCCAATTAGATTGCCATAGCAACTTTGACCTTAGGATGTATGTGTTAGTTTGGGCTAACTGATTTTTATACCCAGTACCCATTAAATAGGTATCAACAGTGTGAATAGAAGCATTTCACAGCCAGGGCACTCGTCTGCAGCGCTCTTACTTGTTGCTTATCTAAAGTTAATTTTATACGTTTTATACGAGTCCTCTTAATGATTAAAAAGAGTTTAATTTTATGTGCTATTAAAAGAAGACTTGAAAATATCCCAGCCAGCATTTTATAAAATTTCTGATTAAATTAGAGTCCTTTTCGAGACTCTTTTCTGATCAAAATAAGCATTAATGCGCTCGATTTCTGATCAAAAATGATACTGTTGTCAGGAGAAATTGGTATGCTAGCGAGTCCGTTTTTCGAGTCATATTTTATTCGAATTTTTCGAGTCATATTTTAATCGAATTTCGATCGATTTGAAATAATTTTTCTAATCACATGCGACTTTTTTTCGAGTCATATTTTATTGAAGAAATATTCAATTGAAATACTATTTATTTATATTTTTATTTTATATTATTTTATAAATCAGTTAAATTAATAACATTAACAATTCACTTCACTTTTTAACCTTACTGCACTGTAGTCCACTGTTTAATTAAAACTAATGCCCAAAAATGCAGAACTTTAGAGCACTAGCTTAAAATTTGGAAAGAGAAGAACTTTTTGAAAAAGATCAACGAGATAAGAGCTGCTTTGCAGCGACCGGAGCAGCGTTTTATTAGTGCAAAGCAACAGCCCGATAATCACATTTCAATCCCCGACAAAGACTCACAAGCGATAAGAAATACGACTGAAATATGACTCGAAAAAATCTCGATAACGAGTCGTGATCACAATGAGTAGTGACCCCAAAAATAAGTTATAAGCTACTCTTCATGAAGTGTCGCGGGTAGGGTACCATTTTCTCCCGACAAAAGCATTATTTATGGCCAGAAAATGAGCGCATTTATGACTATTTTAATCAGATTAAGGACTCGAAAAATACTCGAATGTGATCAGAAATTTTAAAAAATTGCTGTCTGGGATACATCGGCCATATAAACTAGCAATAGAATATCAAAGTCATTTTGAAGACGATTGAATGGAAAAAAAAAATCTTTTCCGACCGAGGGGTGGATTTTCCCCAAATTGGAATATAACAATTCTTACCGATTTCTACATGCATCGGCTCAAAAACAACGTTCGACTTTTGCCTAGGTTGAAATAAGAGTCCTTATTCCGAGCAGTGTTGAATGAAGTACACAAGGTTTCCCTTTATAACCTACTCAAATTACACCGGTAAAATGAAATAGCCATAAAGACAACATATATTTTTGTAGTGTATAGAGTTTGTGAATCGATGATTGTTGGTGATTGAATGACTACCAACTCTTACTAAGATTTGGATAATGAAAGTTATTAAACATAAATCTAAGATTAATTGCATAAATATGAAAAATATGAAACACAAAAATTAAATGTATAAAAGCTAATGAAAATGGAAATGGTTTATCACTATTTCCTACTACATATATTCCCTACACAGAGCTGCAAAATTATCCTGTTGATTGATAAACTTTAAAACCCCCAAGTAGCTATTTCTGACACCTTAAGCTCTCCCAGAGCCCATAACTTCTAGTAGAAAAAAAAAATTACAAAGGCAAGCGAAAGGCTAAAATATTATCCTGACCAAGGGTAAGAAAGGTTCGGCGCCCATATCAAAAACTTTGTGTGTGTGTGTGTGTGGCAGTTGGGCTTTGCTCAGTTATGACAAGTTAAGCAGAGAAATGCCTATAAATCCCTATCAGGCTAATTATGCATTGGTCCTGTCCTGTCCTTACGCTGTCTTGTTCTGTCCTGCCCCAATACCAGGTCAGAAATAAGAAAAACATAAATATACAATATGTTCTGATATATATATATATATATGTATAGGCTGACATCACTTGGCTTAAAGTCTTTGCAAACTTTTTTTTTTTGCTTAAAGTTC
This sequence comes from Lordiphosa mommai, assembly GCA_018904225.1. Taxonomy (NCBI): domain Eukaryota; kingdom Metazoa; phylum Arthropoda; class Insecta; order Diptera; family Drosophilidae; genus Lordiphosa; species Lordiphosa mommai. The sequence continues at coordinate 61,074 of JAEIFT010000622.1, read as the reverse complement.
AGTCAGGCACAAACCACAACAACAACAAAAGCAGCGCTTTTGCCCTTTGGCGGTGGCTACATCTTGTTATGGGTTGTGTGTGTGTATGGGTGTGTGTCCTGGCATCCCATTTTTGCCGCATGGCTCAATGTTGTTATTTCATCTTGTTGTTATTGTAATGCCAATAGCACCGCAAGTGTTTTAAAATATTAAATAATAAAAAACGAACCGAATACAAAAATAAAAATAACACAAAATCAACTAGGACAGGCGGCTTAAGCACGATTATTTGATACCCTGTATCTGATAAAGTTTGCTGGTCAAAAACTTGACTCTTAAGATACTCAATAATTGCTTTAAGGGTGTACATAATAAAAATTTAATTTTTCAAAAATTTGTTTATAAATTTTAAACTCTTCGAAATGGCTCCAAAAATATTACGTATACGACATGTACGCCTCAATAATATTTTCTTTCAAATTTAAAATATTTTTCGATCACCAATTAAATATGAAGCATAAATCAAATCAAATCAGAAGCTTAGATGAATTTGATGTCTACTTCGTCTGTTGGTCAATAATATTTTTTACTTAAAAGGATCAAAGATGTTTTTCTTTGCCTGTCACCTACTCATTATACCCTTTGTACCTTTTTGCTACAGGGTATAAAAACACAGCAAGTAAAATGAAATGGAAGACTGGTTACTGCTGGCTGCTGCTGCAGTTGCTACCAAAAAAAAAAAACGCCTACGGGTCGTATGCGTAACAACTATGAGACAGAGCAGAGGAATATGAATTGTGTATGTGTGTTAGTCGCGTGTGTGTGTGTGCTGTATTTTTGTTATCTTTACGCTTTATGAGCGTCAAAACCCGAAAAACACACATTTTTTTTTGTGTGTGTCTTGTTTGGTTTTTATTGCCCAGAATTTTGAGGCGAGCATAAAAAAAAAAAAAACGATGGTCCCTCTGTTCTCTGTTGACTGAGGTTAAATGCAAAAAGCTTATTTTTTTGTTGGCCAAAACTAAGAAATGCACAACAAACGGGGGAGAAAAAAAAACTGGCACAGCTGTCGCTACCACAACAACAATTTCAGCATGTCAATAAAATGCAACAACAGCAGCAGCAGCAACACCCACCGCCCCCTCGAGTGCCATCAAAAGCAAAGCAACTAAAAGCCAAGCAGCAGCCTGAGGAGGAGAGGGAGGGGCATTGACACTGCTACAATATGCAAATACATCTTCATTACATTGATGTCAGCTTATGCACAGCTTGCTGGCATATGTGTGCGTGTGTGTGTGTGTTTATATGTTTAAAAGCTTTTACACTTGCCAAAACTCTACCCAGCTGACTTTTGTGCACTGCAAAAATGCACTATAAGAGATGAGCTGGGACGAGGGGATAGGTTTAAAGCCGGAAGGAAGTCTGCGGCAGGCGCCAAAAGCTGCGTAAGCAAAATGTGAAAAAGTTAAGAGGTAGCTGAAGGGAGAGAGAGGGAACCCTCTGACTGTGTGACTGATTGATTATGCAGACTTTTGTGTCAGTTGGTTGAGCGCTTTTGTTTGGTCTTTTATCACACACACACACACACACTTCGATATATATACATGTGCATATTTGGGTAATGGCTTTAATTCATCATGTAGCAAAAAGAGAAAGCCTTTTCGCCTAGACAGCAACACAGAGGCTTATCCTCAGCTTTGTACGAATTGTTCAAATTGGTATTTTATGAATGGATTGAGTTGGTTTCATTTACCCAAAATTATGTGTTGTATTTTCATTTAAGACATGTAGAAATAAATGTTTTAAATTGTTGAAAGAAAACAAAACAAAAAACTAAAAAAGGATAATCCAGCAAGATTTATTAAATAAAAGAATATTAAGAATTATTTATTACTTGAAACGAGCTGCGTTGAGAAATAAATTTATGCATTAATTTAAAATCCTATTATTTCGTATAAATTATTAAAATGCAAACTATTTTCTTTGTCTGCCTTTAATTTTTGTCAATGATTTCACATTTGCAAGGTATTGTTTTGATTTAACACGATTTAGCAACATTGTCATAGAATAGGCATAGAATTCCAGACCTTTTTTTTCAAGTACTAGCGATTTTTCACTCTACCATTCGTAAGGCAATTCGCTAGTTAAAATTAGGGCTGCCTAAAATTACCAAAAACTATCACAGTTTTGTCCTCATTCGAATGCCATTGCAAGCACCTGGAAAATATAGCGAGTCCCTTGAAACAGCTATACGAAAATCTGCTTTAAAGTTTTTTTAAACAACTTTTTTGTATACACAGTATCAATTAAAAACGATTTAAGGGTGTCATAAGGTTCTGCAAATATATCTTACATGCAGAAGAAAACATTTTCATTTTTTGGGAGCAGTCCAGAATAAAAAACATCCCTTATTTAGCGACCCTCCTACAGCAGCCGCCCAAGTCTCTGCCGTGTACACTACGAGTATTTTGTTTTTTTGCTTCCGTCTGCCTCTTTGATCTGGCCCTAAAAGCTACATGCATTTTGTTTTTGTTATTCTTTCTGAAACAACGCAATTGGCTATAATATAAATCGGAGCTATGGGAGCAAGAATTTTCTAACCGCTGCTTTAAAGTATTTATATTCTTGATCAGCGTCAGAAGCCGTGTCAATTTAGCAATGTTTGTATATACGTTTCCATCGCAGAGACTTAATATAGGAGTTAGAGCCACCAATTTTTGCATGTAGCTAGGCGTATACCATATGCATATCAAGTTTTTTGTACATCCATCAGAGCCTTAAAAGATAAAATATATTTATTGAGGACTAATTTTTACCTTTTCGGAAAATCTCAATAGGATTGAATTAAGAAAACGAAGGTAAAACACGAAACATTCTGTAATTGTTTTTCAGCATGCAGAAGCGGGAGCAAAAACTGAGGATTTTTTAAAATTAAAAAATAAAAACTATAATTTTTCGCATATTTATTCGCAAATGAACTGAACAACGTTACTTTTGAGCAGCGTTTGTCAAGAAAAGCACGGCGAAAAAATAAGAGATTATTGGTGTTCGAATATATTGTGACGGAAAGCGGATCTGACCTACTTCATTGAACGCTAACCAGCGACTGATTGGCTTAGCCGATTTTCTACTCTCTTGGCGAAGGACTGTGCGTTCGGCTCGTGGGCGGCATGAACAAAAAAATCAAGTCTAAGAATTTGTGGATTGGTATATTCGCACTCAAGTCAATCCTTTAATACTAGGTTTTATAAATTCAGTAATCGACCTACTTTTCCAACGATTGGGATTGATTTTTATCAAAATATCTCGGTTTTTTTCTGTGTTGTATTAAAATGTATTCAGGAAAAAACGACCTTTAATACAAAGTCGGTTAATACACTCAAACCGTCTTAGAAATCAGCCTTTAAAGGGTATTTGTATTTTTCGACTAAGTAGGCAATCGCAGCCTTTTGAAATGGAAATAAAGCATTTTTTCAACATCATTTTGTTTTAGAGCAGCAGTGGGCACTAAATTCGAGTTGAGGACAGTCCAGCAACAACAACTGGAAAAATAACCCTTATCATCTAGTATCGATCCACATACAGCGTGAATTTTGATTGTACACCCATTTGCTTGTGCGACAGGCTGGCGCTAGTACTGCATTCATTCTGTTTTTGTTATTCAATCCGAAGTGAAGCAAATGCTTGTGCGCCATTTGCCAAGAATTACTCATGGAGCATTAAAAATTCACCTAGACTGAAACTGTGATCTGCTTCTCTTCTTTGCCACTAATTTTAAAAATAACTAAATCGAACGTCAGCGTCGCAACGTGCTTAAAGCAGTAGGAGCTAAGGCCACAACTTTTTCCACCGTTTCTTTCACATTAGACTAAAATCTCTTGCCGTCGATCCATTTGTTTAAATTTTGAAAACGATATTTGTAAGTGGCGGTGAGCTTGGTGCGTGCGAAACCAATTCGTAGCCCAAATCATACAATGTTGTCTGGGCAACTAGGCTCTTGTGTGCCGGTGCATTGTCCTAATGGAACAAAAATTACTTTTTATTTGTTTATTTTTTTTAACTCTTTAAATCAATTCAAAATCAAGAAAATCCCAAAAAAAAAAGTCATCGTGCTCTTTATTGATCTCAATTCCCCAGAATTAGTTCACTGTTTCGATTGTTTCTTGGTCTCTGGTGTGCAATAATGGACTTAAGTTTCATCTAAAGTCCAATTAGAAAACGAGGAAAAAATGGTTCTTATTATGTTATATTTTTGCGAACTTGCCAAAGTTGTTCACCATACAATTTCAACACAACTGAAATGGCATCTCATTGAGCTGCACCATCGCACACGCTTGTTGCCATACATCTAATATAATATTTTTCTTTAAAAAATTCCTCTGTTAACTTAGAAAGTACAGCCTAATAATTGGTTTCAGTGTCACATTAATTCAATAAAAGATTCACTCTAGTTTACATTAGAGACTTTAAATTAAAGTTAGAGACAAGAATGTGTTAAAGTGCCAATGCTTACTTAACAATTGATGACTCTTGGCCCACCGCCAATTGCATTTCGTTTTCAAATTTTTTATGGCTATTTTTTCCACATGAGCTGTGTGCGTGTGTGTGTGTGTGCTAGTTGTAATTTAAATTGCAGCTGAAATTTGTCAGTTTGGTTGGCAACCGTGGTTAACATTTTTTTTGTTGTACATATTTTTAATTTTTTTTTTTTTCACTAGCTTCGCACAATTCTTTTAATTTGCCAGTTGAATGCCTGTAACGAGTGCTAACGAGAGCAGCCGCAGTTAAAAATTAATTATAACAAGGATTGCTTTTTGCTGTTGTTTTTTTTTTGTGTCATGGCAACTGGAACTTTAAATTTTGCTGAATGTCAGTCAGGCAACAGGACATTAATTTGTAATCAAAGGACTTGGCAAATATCTTCTCTCTCGCTCTTAGTTTAGAGGGTGCTACAAATTGTTGCATATTTAAGCTTATGCCAAATCCTGGCAAAGGATTGAACTAACAACAACCTCATTCATGCATTTCCGTGCTTTTCTGCCGCCTGGCCTCGCTGATGCTTTGTGTGCCAAATCGTTGGAAAATTTATTGGAATTTGAATTTCAAAAAATAAACGAATCGAAATGCTTTTCTGGCCAAATACCAAATGTGTGAATGTTTGCACACCCCACCCCACCCTTCTCTACACACAAATGTAAAACGTAAATCCTTTTTAACAACTGCTCTTTAACATATTCCTCGTCCTCCTCTGTTTGTTGGTTGTGTGCAAATTTCTAAGCGCGTTTGTCGCTTTTGCTTCGGCATCTGCATAAACTTGACCCAAAAAAAAAAAAAAAATGGAAACCCCGAAAAAGGGAACAAGGCAAAAAGCCAAGCGTATATAGAGACGCAATCCTTTTTTTCTTTTTACTATTTTCTTTAGGATTTGTATTTTTTGTTGCCTTTATGCAGTATTTTATGGCCAATACGTGAGATGTGGATATTATGCGCATAACTTTATAGGCCCCGCCTACCTCCTGCACACACACACACACATGTCCAAACAAAAAATTGTTGGAGTAGTTTTTTGTGCTATTTTTCAATTTCCATTTTCTAGCTCTTTCTCAACAACTTAATCGTTTTTGCGTTAAGCATACGCACTGTTGGACTTCTCCGTTTTTTTTTTTTGTGTGTGTTGTTTTTCCATTGCCTTTGCATGCAAATTTGCTAGCTGCGGGGCAGAGGTTGGCTCTTGTTTTGCTAAGCTCGTAATAACCCATTTTTTAGTAAATTTTCAGGAAATGTCGAAAGTAAACAAATTGCAGATGAGTTTATCCACACACACACACACACACACACATGCAAACAAACAGAGAGAACGGAGAAAAATGGCAGCCAAAGCGCTTATCATTGTTGCCTTTTGGTTTGCCTTTCTTGCCCAGCCCGGCACAAATCCACTTAGTGTGTGTTTAGTACTCCTTCCCGCCTTCAGCTCCTGCTGTTGCAAATCCTGACTCATGTGATTTATGAGCATGTTAGAGTGAGAGCGAACGAGTCGGAACAAGGTTTTTATGGTGCTTTGAATAAGTTTTGCTGTCATTGGAGCAGCAGCCTAAAAGCAGGCTGCACTTTTTTCTCTCGTTGTACTGCGAAGTGAATTGCCAACTGAATTTAATTTGTGTTCTTTCGTATAAACAAAAATTGTATAAATTCATTTTTTTCCATTTTTTCTGTTAATCATTTGCATAATCTCAATTATTTATTCATTTGATAATGTTTTGTATTATTTTTTTATTTCTTGGTCAAAAGTTGTATAAACTCATTTTGAGAGTGAAAGAAGTTTTCTTAATTTGATTTATAGTCAATTCAGTGCTTTCAAATGAGCGCATGAGTTTTTGTACCCTGGCCCGGAATTGTCATTTGTTTTATAAAAAATATTTTTAATAAATTTGAATTTAAGTTAAACCGGTTGTTTTGGGTTTTTTTAAGCAATCATCAGGAAGCAGCTAAAAAGAAAGATTTTTGAACAACTTTCCGGTTATATGTTTAAATGTTCTTGATTTTAGTCATTTTCAGTGTACTTCAATTTGAAGAATAAGAATATATTCTTAATCGTAACACGTTTATTCTAAAATAAAACGTTGAAATAAGATTGCATTCTACTTGGTTCATCTTCTCGGTTTAGGAATAAACTAAGAACTTTAAGAACTATTTACTTAGTGAATAATATGAGCAAATCAACATAGAATTTGAACTAAACTTAAACCTGTTTCGTCCGTACCGAATCCACGTATATTTCTTCTCGTTCCCTTGACCCACATTTTCAACTCAATTCCGTCCCGATGTCGACATTAATTTTTAAATTCAATCCCGTTCCATTCCGATATTTCCAACCTTGGCTACTTTAAGTGTGACCAGTTCCAATTGCCCACTGTCTTTTAAAAGATTTTCTTTTTAGCAAAACTTACTCTAAACTTTTTGTATTTAGAAAGTGAAATATCTAAAAACAAGATGTTTGAAGACTTCTACTTTATTAAGTTGAAAAACGACGACCTCGCAAAAATAAGTCGTTAGAAAAAGTAAAAAAATGCTCAGCTCTTGGAGGTTCTACACAGAAAGACAGCGTAACAGTTTCGATTGATTGTGGAACAACAACTGTTTCGACTTCTAATTTATTTATGATGGAATGAACTTTTAAAAAAAATATTTGCGAATTTTTACACAAAAAAAAACAAATCAAATATCAATCCGATATGGACTAATGAATTTGGTATTTTTTATAAATATCATTTTTACAGCCAGAAGGCAGCATCAAAGACCCAATAAAGTATATATATTTTCAATCAGCATTAAAAGCCGAGTCGATATAGGCATGTTTGTCCGTATAAACGCAGGCTGATTTAGTTTATTTTGGTCAAGTTTAGTTTGAAAAAAACCTCATAACTCACAAAATTTAAAAGATAAATTGTTCAGAAGTTTATATGTATTTTTAGACATATATGTATTTTTATCGAGCATTGAGATGAACAATAGTTGAGCTATAACAATTACAACAATGAGCGCAAACTTAGCCGTAGAGATTGACAGAACTTTATGCATATATGTATAAAGCGCTCGCAAAGGGCAAAAATAATGGTTTTTTTGTGCATAAACGTAAACTCTGATGCATTACTATAGCCGCGCCAATTTTTTCAGTGTACAAGTACCTAGAAAGGGGAGAGCAACAACTGGTGAATGCAGATAAAAAGAGAATCAAAAAAAATAGGATAATCGAGAATCAAAACAACAAGATTTATTTTCCGTTAAATATATTTTTAATAATTAAAATTTACATTTTTTTTTGTGGAATTAAATAATATGACAAGTGGAACTTTGCTTTCCGACATCAAAAAACGTTCAAATTATTGCTCTTAGTAATGGAAATTGCTTATATCGGTAATTAAAAAAAAAATGCCATAGCTATGCATCGGAGCTTAGTACTAGATTTTTTATTTAACATTTAAATTATTTTATTTAGAATTAAAAAAAAAATTTGTTATAACTGGCTCTAAAACACAAATCCGTGTCGTGCAATGCCTTTCAGGAAGCCTCATAAATCTACTGAATGACAACTTGGTCCCACAAAGTTTCTCTCAGCGAAGCATACAAACCTGCAAAATCTTCCAGACATCGAAGAGGTTTTTTTCCAACGAATTTAGTGCCTTTAAAAGAATTGTTTACGATTTTGATACTATATTGTAAAGCTTCCAGTAGATATGAAGGTGCCCAGATTGTATCAGTCTCAGCATAATCCCCCATTCAAGAAAAGTTAGGGTGGGTCCACCCCAGACGGATAGTCTGAGTTCTCTGAGAATTGTGCAGACCGCCCCAAAATGTTCAGCGAACTCTGCACAGGTCGGTCTCACTTACTCCCTGAAAAGTTCAGTTTAAAGCAGCGTTTGTCAAGAAGAGCAAGGCGAAAAAGTGAGAGTGTATTGGCTAGTTACTGACCTAGTTAATTGAAAGCTTGCCAGCCACTGATTGGTTTTGAGCATTTGCTTACTCTTTTGTGTTCTGGTTTAATGGGAAGTCGCAGCAACTATCGATGGATATCTTTCTATAGACATTTGCATTATTTTTTTACCATTGTCGAAGTAAATCTGTAATGTGTAAAAAATAAACCGTAAAATTCTTATCCACATAATTATAGATTGTGCATCCCCGGAATTTCGCTTTATATCCCATAACTGATTTTAAAGTGGCCAGAATCATTTTGTATTTCGTAATTGGAGCCACATGTTTATTCCATGCTCAATTTTAGGTCCTGGCTTGCATATTTAGGTTTATTTATTTATTATTTCTACTTACAAGCTTAAGTAGAAAAATATTGCGAATTCTGGAAATCAAAAAACTAGGCAGTGAACTGAAATGTAACAAGAATGGGCGCATTCATCAAGGTTAACTGATTGCTGATTAGCTTTAGGAAACTGAATTTCTAAATTGTCATACTTTTGGGGATGATAAATTTAAACAATTGATTAAGACTTTGTATGTAGGCTACATAAATATAAGATAGCAATTTATTATTGATTAGTTATTAAGCTGGTCTGCTGAATGCCTCTATAAAATCATGATATGAATGCGTGTGTGTGTGTGTGAGAAGTATGTTCACTGCATTTAAGCTAGTCTTTAAGCATCTCACTCAACTTTTATGCTAACTTAAGCTTTCTTTTCTCACATGTCTTGCCTGTGTTCACAAATATCACATAAATGCATAAAAAAAAATCGAAAATCAAATATAAATTAACAAATCCTTAGCGGACATCATACAGGATGTTACGCTCTAACGGAGCGCGCAGGCTGAAGTAAGTGGTTAGAGTGAAAGAGACAACAGCTGATTACAATGATGTTTGAGAATTTTGAGTTGCCTTTTTTCTTTTTTTTACTTACGCACCCGACATGCCGCCCCGCACATTTCCCCTTGTCCAAGTTGTTAAACAGTTTTTGATTAGCATTTTGTTTTTAATTGTTTGAGCATGAGTTGTGACTTTTTGGCAAAAAACTAATTTAAACAATTTTTCCGCCTCTCTCTCTCTCTCTCTTCCTAAACAGATTCACCATATCACGACGTAAGCGGCCTGCCGAATCCCTATAATATGGAGCATATGGAACAGGATGAGGTGCTGCCACCACAACAACATATGTCCCTTAGCTATGATGACAGTTTTGAGGGTGAATATTCGACAACGCCGAATGCAAGAAATCGTCGCGTTATACGCGAGATAATTGTCTAGGAAAATTTATTTTGGAGTAAAACAGGCATCCACACACACATTCACATTTACACACACACAAACACATCAACTCATTCAAGATCAACGAAACAGAAACGGATTTTACTTAATTTTTTTATGAAGTGGCCATTTTTTTGATTATGATTTTTACTTTCTTTTTTTTTGTAGTTGTTTAGTTTGGGGAAACGAACGTGTGTTGAGTTTTATTGGCAACGAATTAAATATGATTGATATATATTAAGCATAAGAGTGTTCCAATTTATCATTGCTCTAGTTAAGGCCGTGCCAGCACTTTGTTGACACACACACATCGCAATCACACACCCACACATACACACACACATAAAAAGAAGCACTAAATGTTACGATCTATTTACCATATAGGACAGTAGTTAATAAAGGTCCCAGTTGCAAAAAAAAAAAATAAAATAAAAATAAAACAAAACAAAACCACAAAAAAAATACGAAAAAAAATAAAAATCAAAAATTGAAAAATAACTTTAAGCAAAAATTTAAAAAATCTCACACTTCAACTTAGCCTTAAGCAATTAGCCAAATAAGTCAAAGATTCAAAAAAAACAAAAACAGAACGACCTGCCACAAAAATTTAATAATAATTTTTAAACAAATTTTTAATAAATCCACTAAAAAAACACAAAATGTTGCTTTAAGAAAACAAAAAAAATTGTGAAATTATTGAAAATAATTCAAAAAAACCAACTTTAAATGCAAAACTTTAATTTAATTTCCAAAATTGTGTTTCCTGTTTTTTAAACTGTAGTGTGCAGCTTTTTCATTAAGTTATGTTTGAACTACTTAAATAATTATGTTAATGTTATACTTTTCTGTGTGTGTTTTGGTTTTTTTATTGTCATTATCTTTTCATTATTTGACAAAACACACATTTTCTCTGTAGCTAAGATTTAAATGTAAATACATGTGTAATTTGTATATATTTACTTGATATACAAAGTAAATAAGCAGCATAAAAAGCATTAATTAAATAATGGTAGTTAATTTTAAACAATTTCAACAAAGAAAAAAACAAAACAAAAAATAACTCTTAAGCGAAAAATGCCACAAAAATCAGAAGAGAAAAACAAAACTAAACCGTAAATCTCGTTAAAATGAACAAAAAATTAATCTTTATTATAAATAAATTATACAACTTAAAACAGTTAAGCGAATATATACATTATATATATATATATACAATTATATATACAAACACACACATCTACTTATTATTTGTAAATAAGTGAAACATACATTTTAATTTCTAAAACAAAACGAAACCGAAACAAGAGAAAAATCCATTAAAAATATATTTCCAAAAAAAAAAAAAAAAAAACGTTCACACTTCTTTTTATTTTGTTTGCATTTCGACTGACATTTAAAAACGGGGAAAATACTGGACTTACTTCGGCTGTGACGAAGTAGAAATATTCTTGCAAATGTTTGATTTTTGCAAATTTTTTTTGAAAATTTCTTTATATCAAAGCTTGAAGTTCCATTATATGAGACAATACGAAAAAATGATTAATTAGGCTTGGGTCTTTTTATGAATGGCTTAGCTAGTTCCGGCGAAAGGATACTTAGTGAGGCCTGGTGTTATTCAGAGTTCGTTTAGACTTAAGGCCTCTTTAAAGATGACATTAAAACTTATTTCGGCACAATACTTCATATGAATAGAATCACTTTTGAAAAGCTGTCTTATTTATATGAAGCATAGTGCCGAAATAAATTTGTATGCCATCTGGAATGAGGTCATTAAGAGGGATTTGTGATGTTTTGTCGAATGCCAATAATTTTTTGGGACCTGAAAGCCGCCACTTTCAGTGCAGCCATCTGAAAGTTGGTGAAATTTTCCGCACTATTGTTATTTTTAGTCAACTGCATATTAGCTGTTCCAAAATGTCTGTATCTTTTGCTCCTTGCATTTCAAGGGGTTTTTTTTTTTTTTTTAGGTTTTTTTTAAAAGGCTGCTATTCAGTGACCAGTTCAGTCTGCAGTCACTTCTCTCTCACGATAAGTTAAAAAAAAAAAAAATTTTTAAAAAAAAATTATGGGAGGAGAAAAATGAAAATGCTTGAAATCTTGTCTCATAATATAAGAAATTCTATTGACGAAAACACTCGAAACTTCGTTTTTTCATTTCTGTCAAATTTGTTGATCCTTACTGCTTTCGATGCCTGTCAAACACATGTCGCAGCTACTTTGACTTATCAAACAGCTCTTGAATCGTATTGATTTTTTTTAACGAAGAAAAACTGATTAAGATAATGAAAGTAACGCTTAACTGATTGTGCAACTTCATCAAAAGAATATTCATCGATATTGCCACATAAATATTGGGCCGTTAACTAAGTAGATTGAACCATTTCAAACCACTTCGTCGCCAAAAAAAAGGTTATGTTGTCTGTTTGTTGGGATTTAAATAGGAACGTTTATTTTGAGCTTTTGCCCGACAATGCCACGATTAATTCTGAAGTGTATTGTGATCAGCTGGACAAATTGAGTGATGCACTCAAACAGAATAGGCCAGAATTAATCAATAGAAGTGGTGTAGTGTTTCACCAGGATAATGCGAGAATAATTGTAAGAGGTCCATACAAGTTTGATGACTCGCCAAAAGCTTTTGCAGCTTGAATGTACACCTTCGGACTATTACTTGTTCCGGTCTCTGCAAAATCTTTTGGATGGGAGAATCTTCGCCTCAAATCAGGACTTAAAAAACCACTTCGACAAGTTTTTTGCCTGCATGGATCAAAAATTGTATGAGCGTGGAATCAATCTCTTGCCGAAGATGGCAAATATTTGATCAAAATGGAGAAAATATAATTTCATTAAATGTTTTACACAATAATAAAATCTTGCTAAAATTGGACTAAAAAAACGAAATTACTTAGTGAACGACCCAATAATTTAAAATAAAATAATAAATTCTAGATTAGTTTTTTTTAATTGAATTCCTTTATTAAGCAATGACATGCGGGTCAGATCATGCACGCCGCTTATCGTAGGAAAAATCTAATTTTATATTTTAAAGACCAAGATACATAGAACGAAAACAATTGAAATAAAACGCAGAAATGCAAACCGAACCAATCCATACCGAACAGCTTATTCTTGCCCGTAAACCGAACCGCGAACAGAGTCCGCGTTTGTCGGAAAATGCTGAACAAAACGAAAGCCGCAAAAGGCAAGAGTTCGGATCGATTCATTTCATCCACGAGTTTGATGACTAAGTCGGGATTTACTCGATGAAGCAAACTTTATGAAGTTTTCAAAAAGCTTCCAGCTCGTAGAAAAGAGGAGTAGAGGGGTAAGCTACACCACTACCCCACTTTCCTACAAACAAAAGCTTTCGTAGAAACTTCATGAAGGTTGCTTCATCGTGTAAATCCGGTCTTAAAGCGCCAACCTTACGACAAAAATGTTTGTAAAGTTTGGAAATTGTATTTGAAAAGTCATCTTGTTATACGAAAAGCCCTGCATAGTTTGAGCCCACATTGACTTTCATTAAAATAAAATTTTTGAGACTTTAGGTTAGTTTACGCCAATCGATCTGAACAAGGTAGGCCACCGATAAACCTAAACGATCGGTAGTGATAATGAATTTATACAACCATTGAGGGTGCTCACATGTTTTTCTATAAGAAAAGTTATACTAAATACTTGCAAAAACAGCAAGCTTTTTTTGTGTTTGTGTTTCCACAATTGTCGTTTTTGTCTAAATATATCTTTCCTAATTCTGCATTGTTGCAGATTGAATTGTGAGTTTCCTGTTGCGTTTATGGAATACTGTTTAATAAGTTGGTAACTTCAAAAACTTACCTATTTTTTTTAAACATTTTGACAAATGCCGATGAAAGTGCAAACATAAGTTTCTTAGTAAAATGTGTGCGGCCAAACAAAGAGATATAATTTTTCGTATAAGGCTGGGTTCACATTGTTCGACGCATAAGACGTGGCAATCTAGTAGGCTTTTATGTTGTCTTGTTTTCATTGTGAATAGCTCGCCATTTAACATTCATAACAATACAACTTGAAGGCTTACTAAATTATAATGACTCATGCGTCGAACAATTTGAACTCAGCTTAACAATAAAAATTTGTATCGATATTTTTTATGAAAGTCATAGATTAAAATGGTCTGATTTAGTCCAAGCTCTGGAAAAGTTAAATTTAAATATTTTTAAATATTCAAAGCTTTGAAAAAGAAAGGATAATAACCAAACAAGCATACCCCATTTTGCAAGGGTATACCAAATACCTGACGAACAGCAAACAGAGACTGTCAAACAGAAACTTTTTTTATTATTTTTTATTTATTTTGCCTTTGGGCTGTGTTAACCATTTTGTATGCATTTTCGATTTTTTCAATTGATTCTTTTACCCCACAGCAGAAAAATCACTAAAATACACACACACGCGTACACGAACACACACACACACATATAAAATAATATTTTTTTATTCAGTTTTAAAAAACAAAACAAACAACAAAAAACACCTAAAATAAAGCAAAAGCAAAATACATTTGTGACATCAAAAAAAAAGAAAAAAAAAAAGATGAATTTAAATTAAAAGTCTGGTGTTTTGATGGGGCAGTGGGTGTGGTTGTGTGGTGGTTCTTTAATAACAATAGCGCGAAGATGCAGCGCCACTTTTTTGCTGTTGCATAATGTGCCATGTTTAAGTTGATTGGCACAAAATTTATCGCATGCAATTTGACTTAAGTGGCAATGCAGTCGACGGCCACGTTGGCAACTCTGGCGCCGGAAGTAACACGACACTGACATTTTAATTTAATGCCGTGCACACAGTAGCTCCACGGTAGCTCCACTGGAGCTGCCAGTGCCACTTCTTTTGCAGCTTGCGTAAGCAAACGGCAGCCACTTTGACTAACGTTGACAGGCTAAGGCGGACGTCGAGTTGTCGTCGTGCGGCTGCGGATGTCAGCCTTAAGCAATTGGAACACAAATGAAATCAAAATGAAATCGATTAAGAAATACATTTGTCAGCGACACTTGATCGCTGATCATTGGGATAAATCAGCAGTACCCAAATAAGTAGGCTACACAATTTAGCTGAATAAATAAATTACTTATTTTAACACAAAATTTTATTCGATGGTGAAAGATCAATTTGTATTTCCGAATTGCTCTGATTCTCCTGATTTCACAATCAATGGTTCATTTTCTGTGTCCAATTAGCCGCCTACTCCACCTTTTCCCAGGCATCTGTTGTTTCATTTGGGGTAAGTCAAGCTTGGCAACGGAAGTTTCCCACACTTATCATTATTTCGCCACAGAAGCCTGGCAACCGCATGCGCCCAAAAGGGGCAAGTGCAAGCACAGGGGGATTGAAGAGACCTTATCACTCCCAGTGGCATAATTTGAGCGCAAATATTGAAGTTTAAAACCAGCAGCAGCAACACGAATCAGCATAATGAGTAAATATTTGGAGAGCAAATGCCGCAGCTGCAGTCCAGATAAGGAAACCCACCCAAGCGGCAGAACAACCCCTCGATTCGTAATTATGAATGAAATTTGAATTGCCAAAAAGGAATTCCATTTGATACACTTTCAGTTGCAGTTGGCAGTTGGCACGTGGCCCGGCCACGTGGCGCCATCGAGCGTCGTCGGAAGTGCCAATAAGTAGTTGTCAATATTGACTGATTATCTCAACACGCGGTAGACGGAGCACCGTGATTGCAAGTAGTAGTTGGAGATTTAAGCGGAAGTAAACATAAATCACGTTGATAGCACGAGAAGAGTCAGAGAGAGGACCGGCAACCGGGCCCGGGCAATGCAATTATTATTTTGCAGGAGATGGCAATAATTTAAGCTGACGGGCGACAGGAAGAAGCTGCTACTATTAAAGCTGCTTCGAGTCCTCCTCCTCCTCCTCCTTCCGTTTGCAGGAGATGCGCATAATTGCATTTGAATGAAACTGAACTTAGTACTAAACGCTGATTCTTATCAATCCTGGGGATTTGCCTTTATGGCCATGTGAAATGAAATCTTGATGGTAAATATCCTGGGGTCATTAGTTGTGCCATGCAACAAAGCAAGATTTAGTGGGGTAGAAATGGAAAAGGGAATGTCTTGACCAGACCCAGCGGTTCATGTTCAGACCGGGTAGTGAAAATAAACTTATTAAAGGGTTTTCGGTGCGACAATAAGCGTGAAAAAATAATTGTTATTATAACGATCCTGTTTTATTGTTAATCTTTAATAAAATCTTAGTATGTTTGAATCTCCTTTCAGTTTTGCTGAATTATTCAGAGCGCAATTCAAGCACAAGTATAAGGATTGGTTTCAGTCACTATTTTAGAACTACCCATGAGTTCAAAAACAGATTTACATAGATAATGTAGTTGGGGCTGCCCTTGACTGTATTCAGCGCTGATTTAGCTTTGATTCAGTACTAAGCCGAACTGAAGGGTTTGAATGTCAAGAACAGCATTTATATTTTATATTTTTTTCCAACGTTTCGCTGACAATGAGATTAAAAAAATGTCAATCATAATTATGAAATAACTAACATACTATTAACTTACCATCAGTATCCATATAAGTTGGAAATTATATATAAAAATCTTTTTAAAGTCGATTGAATGAGCCACAAAAAATTTTAAAATATTTTATCAGTTTATTTTCCACGTCGATCTTATTAAATTTGCTCCATAAGGCTTAAAAACGAAATTTAATATAGCTCGACCTTAAACCCACTCTCATCCCATCTCTTTTCTGTTTACCCATTTACTTGGCCCGTTCAATTTTATATAAACCCCCACCCGATGCTGGTGACAATCATAATAAGGCAATAATACATGAAAATCGCCGTTGTGGAGAACCAACTAAAACAACTTCGATACGTAAACAAGTTCGACGCTTGGGTACCACATATTTTATAAGAATCTAACCTTCTGAAGCGTATCAAAATCTGCGATTTAGTGCTAAAACGAAAAGAAAACGATTCATAACAAGGGATAAAAAATGTGTTTTTTACAATAACTTCGAGCGAAAGCGATCTTCGAGCACGAGAGAAAGCCGATATTCAGCAGACAATGGAAATGCTGTTTGTTTAGTGGAATTGTGAGGGTGTCCTCCACTTTTGGCTGCTGCCACCACAATGATGAAACCATCAATTCGGATCAGTAAGGTCGTCATATACACGAATTGAACATTACAAAATCAAAGAGAATCATCTTAGCCAATCGCAAGGGAGAGCTTTTCCATCATGAAAATAAATTTGGTCACTTGTCAAAAATTATGGGCATATAACCCCGACCTTGTACCTTCAGATTATCATATATTTCAATCAAAGCAGTTAACATCCAAAATGTTGAATGAGGTTCGGTTCGGGATACGAAAACGTAAGAAATCTATGGGTTTGCGGACCAGTTTGGGGAAAAACTAGATCATTTTTTCAAATTTTCAATATGATTCAATCGGTTTCAAGAATATTAAATTGATATACTTCTATTATTATTATATTTATCTTATCCTTTAGCTGACATTTGTCATTTTTAGAAACTGCTTAGTTAAAGCGAATAGGCATTATCTATCTTCCCAAAGCTGACTAACTCTTATATTCGAAAAAACATACTTTGGTGTTGTAAATGCTCGAATATCTAATAGTTGGGACAGGTGAATGGCTAACGCAATATTTATTAAGTCTACTTAAACTTCTCTTCTAAAATTTCATTAAGAGTTTTCTTCGTTCAAAAATTATTTCATATTGTAAAGTGAACTTTCTTTTGAGGGGGGAAAAATATAAAAGGTTCGGTCTAAGACTTACATTGGAGTCATTGCCGGTAGGTAACGGCAAAAAGTGTTGACATCTATGGTCTAATGATTAGACTCTAATCCATCGCAATAAAAAGGACATAGCCAGTTCTTCCGATTGGGAACACTGACCTTAGATTTAGACCAAGAATATGAAGCCTTACCCTTTTCGGTTTAATGATCAAGGGAAGTTTTTGTTATCTGGGTGAAGGCCTCGACAACATTATGGAAACACAGCTATGAAGTGTGGTTGCGTTCGGCAACAAAAAAAAAAAAAAAAAAAAAGAATGCCCGTTCTAAACAAAACTAAGAGAGGGCAACCAGCTAATAACCAAAAAATTCTCCTCTTATCAAATTCAATAAGCGATCTCAAAATCATAAGACGATGATACTTCTGATAAATGTACTGACATTTGGCTAAATTAGAATGATGCATTTTTTATGTAGTATAAGTGCAAAAATAAATATGTGAAACCCATTTACTGAACAACCTTTTCTCAACAACCACTTTTCTTTTGGTGTCTCCAACTTCATTTTTATATTTTAGCTAATCATTTAAGTCAAACTCATTCATTTGGCGTGCCTCTGACGACTTTTAAGCTTTACACAAAAGCCGAAACATACACTCAGAAAAAAAGAGAGCAGATCGTGCTTGATATTAAGCAAATTTCGTGTCAGAAGTTCGGCAAGACAGAATCTTCTTGGATCCAAAAGACAATACGTAAATCAGCATAAATTTTTAAGCTTGATCTACTCGGTTTTAAATTTAGTCGGTTCATGTCAAGCATGTTTTATTCTCGAATTCAAGAATAGATCTTCTAAAAAGTAAGCATTTTAGAACAAAGTTGCCAGTGAGCGAGAGAACGAAATGCTTTCGTTTTTCCGTTCGCTCTCCGCAATGCGAACGACTCACCTCCTTGCTACCAAACTCAAAATCGAGCGCACAAGTCCTCTCGATTTCCAGCAGATTTCTTCTTGAAAATTTAATATTTGTAATTTTATTAATATTATCCCAATGCTACAAATACATACGTACTATAAATTAGTGCATTGGTCACAAAAACAAGGGGGGGCTAGAAGAAACATTAAACTAAAATGATGAGATAAAAATGAACGAATGTAACTAACCTAGTATATGCTATGTATGTATTATTATTATAATTTTTATATATATTAATTCCTATATTTGTCTTTTAAGGTATTCAGTTAATTTAGATTTAAACTGCGTTGCGTTCCCAATAGATTTAATGTTATGTGGCAGGTCATTCCAATAGCGGGCAGATTGAAAAAAAAGTGTTTTTCCGAAATTGCTAATTTTACACGCTGGCAAAACTATATTTTTGTTCGTGTTGAAGTAAAGTTGTATTTTTGATATAAATAGTGAGGCTCTTTGGTCATCAGTATTTTGTGGAGTAAAATAAGTGTGCGAAGTTTGATCCACGAATCTAGGTCAAGACAAAGAATTTGTTCAGCAAAGTGTGAGATATGGTCCCTGCGACCAAGATTAAACACATATCTTGAGATCGAGTTAAATGTTACCCTAAGCCTTTGCATGCTGTTTGCATCACAGCTGCCAAATATTTCCACACCGAAAAAAGCGTCGGGATGAGACATGTCTTAGCTACAAGAAGCCTGAGATCAAGAGGAATGAGTTTTTGGGTAAGCACAACTGCCTAAGCAAACCGTATGTTTCCCAGAAGCTCTTGAAATGTGGTTGCTCCACGTTAATGTGTTATTAAATTGGATTCCCAGGTTAGTAGTATCCTCGGCATATTCCAGCGAAACATTGTTTATAGTCAGCTTAGGCAGTTCGCTCACATTTATGGCCTTCTTGTATATGACAAGGCATTTTGATTTTTGGGGTTTAGTCCCAATCCATTCGCCTTAGCCCAATCACTAATTTTCGTAAGTTCCCTATTACAAATTCTAATACATTCATTAATTTCACATAACGGTCGACTTACATAAAGTTGACATCATCGGCATATAAATGGACATCACAGCCTAACAGACAATCAGGAAGGTCATTGATATACAAAGAGAAGAGAAGGTCTGAGGACTTGAACATTGAGGAACACCACGAGAGAGACTTAAGAAACCTGACATGACGTCCCAGAAGCCACTGATTGATTTCTGTCACACAAATAAATTAATA
This sequence comes from Lordiphosa mommai, assembly GCA_018904225.1. NCBI lineage: Eukaryota > Metazoa > Arthropoda > Insecta > Diptera > Drosophilidae > Lordiphosa > Lordiphosa mommai. The sequence goes on along the minus strand of JAEIFT010000622.1, from coordinate 41,389 downwards.
AGACGCGTTGCAGTTAAGGAGAAGTTAAATAGATTTTTTAGTTTAGTTATTAATATATTATGGTCAACTGTATCGAAAGCTTTGCTGTAATCTAGTAAGGCTAATAATGTAACATTGTTATTGTCAGTTTGAATTCGATGTCCTCCACATCTTTAAAATCGCCGTCGAACAGCTCCTGTGCTTTTGATAACCAGATTGTAGTTGGCTTAGCAACGAATTGGTTTGTGTAAATTTCGCAATCTGCTTAGCCATTAGTTGTTCAAAACTTTAGACAAAAAAAGGGAGAATGGAGATAGGTCTGTACTGTTTTTGTCTTTTGAATGGGTAAATTTAGCTACTTTCCAACAGTCAGGAATACAGAAGTTGTGAAAATCGTGTTAAATATATATGTGATGTGATTAATAGCAAAGGAAGTAGAATTTTTAAGAACTTTGGATTCACTTTGTCTAGGCCTTCCGCATTTGATTTGACTTTTAGGACACATTCAAGAACATCACAAGAACTTACACACACAAAGCTAAAACTATTATCACACAGGGGTAAAGCATTCAGGTACTATATTTTGGTGGCTGCAGGTACGTTAGTGATAACAAATCTTTGGTTTAGTGCTTCTACGTCCAAGTTATTTTTTAATGGCGGCTTAACTTTTCCTACTCCTAAGCTCTTCAATTTCTTTCCAAGTCTGATTAGAGTTCGTACATTATTAAATTTGGTTCTAATGTAGTTTAACTTGGCAGAGCTTATCGCTCTTGTAACTTTTTTCCGTAAAATCTTAAATTCCGTGTGCAGGTTGTCGGTTTTGTAGCGTTTCCACCTTTTGTATGCATTGTCTCGCAACTTAATTTGGATTTTAATTTGTGAGCTGAACCATGGATTTTGCGTGTGTTTAATGATTTTACTTTTAATGGGTACAAATTCATTAAAAAGATGCTCTATGTTCGTGTTTAAAATGTACATTTGGTCATTGGAAGTTGTCTTGTTGTATACGGATCTCCAGTCGCAATTGTTGAATTCTGTTAGTAATCTTTCGTAGTCAGCTGATAAAGTCTCTAAAAGTAATTAAAAGGTCAGAATAGTCTAGGGGAACTTCATACGTTAAATATATCAGGTCATGTTTGGAGAATGCTGGCACTGAGACCTGGTCATATAGCAAGATTTATTCGGGTCACTAACAAAAATACGTCAAGCAAGGAGTTGCATGTGGTAGTGAAATGGGTCGGTTCAGAGTCATTGGCTGTGTATAATCCTATGGAGTTAAATTCGTTTAGAATATGCTTTTTATGAAGAATATTGCTGTTGAGGTCACCGGTAATTATTACATTAGGAAAATCTAAGGAAAAGTCAGATATTTTATTAATAATATCAATAAAATCAATGTTTTGAGAGGGTCTATATATGCATCCGATTAGGATACGACTATCTAATTTTTGTTCATAATTTCAATGAATATGTTTCAATTGCGCTTCCGTGGGATTACTGCATATGAACCTGCAGCTAAGTTTTTTGTTGACATATATAGCCACCCTCCGGCGTACCCTTGCGGTCAGATCTAAACAAAACATATTCATTACATTCAAACAAAACATCAGAGGACCCACAAACAAACCACGTCTCAGACACACAAATAACATCAACATTAGAATTTACAAAGACGATAAAAAAAAACTAAATTGAAGCCGATTTCAGTCTTGCCTAGTAATAGTGCTAGATTTCTCTGCGTGTAGGGCAACGCAATGGGCCTAAGAGGTAGAGAGACTTGTCGCTCTCAGCCATCGCAACCTAACCTAACCTAAGCACATAAATTGACTTACCGATGAGGCACCAAAAGGAAAAAAAAATATTTTAAAATTGTGACAATGAAACTGACGGAATGGATACAATGTTTGTATTACTAACCGACCGTCTAAGACTTAAAGTCTTTGAGTCGTAAAATTTAAACTTCCTTCTAAAGTGATATACGAAAAGTAAAAAGAAGATTCTGCTGTCTGATTTTGATGGTCCAATTTGTTGCTCATATAGTTATTTATGGTTCAGTTTGAGTGACTTAAAAATCTCCAAATGAAAATAAATTTCATTAATCACCTGTCTCCCTGGGTTGCCACCTTTTACGCCTACGATGATTGCATTTTCCCCATACCCATATTTCATCAGGTTTGGCGGAACTTTTTCGCAAACTTTGTATCTGGCTTTCACGCCCAGCAGCTCACACACGTTCGAGTTAACGCGATTAATGAATGCGCCAGTGGCTCGAGAGCAAACACCAGCAGACAAAAAAGTTGAACATCCCGTTGGGATGGAGGTGGAGGTGGGGCCTCCTTCAACTTCAAAGATTACATCGATAATTAATAAAATTAAATACAAAAGCACTCAGTTTCGCCTGTTGTTGGCCAACCGCAAGTCTAGGGTCCCGCCTTGATTAGGCGGCCACAGGCGTGTCAAGTCGGTCGCTGGTCAGCTTCTGGTCACATTAATTACAAACCAATGACCGCAGGGTCTGCACACAAATACATTTGTACACTCACACACACACACACAGATAAGGTGACTGCTCATCGTATCTTTAATTTGCGGTAATTTATGAAACTCATTATGTGCCTTCCAGTTCAACTTCAACTTGAGTTGCAAAAGTGCGTGCCCGCAACCGCAATAGAGAGCTCGCCCCTCCTTGTTGATCTCTTGAAAAAGTTGGCTTTCTGCCGGGGTAGTCCAAAAGTTTTCGCGTAATTTCATTTAAAGTCCTCGAAAGTTGTTAGTGCTTGGCAACTTGCAATTGTTGGTTGGGTTTTGGTTCTGGTTCGCATTAAGTTTGTGGTTTGGGACTGCCACTGGGCGTGGGCGTAGGGCGTAGGCCTGTGCCTAATGGCAGCTCACTCATTATCCTACTGATTTTTAGCACGAGTTTTGCGCGCCGCAATTCCACGAATTTGCACCTACACATAAATGTGGCATAAATCCAATTAGGCGGCACCGGCAGCGCTTTAATTGACGTGGTTGTCGGCTACGTGTTGGATGTGGCCCCAGAGCCCCATGGTCATATATGGAAAGAGCTCAAAGTGGAGCAGCAGCGGCAGCCAGTTGAATGGCAGTAAATGAATTTCATATGCAGCTCTTGTTTTCATCGCTGATATATGAGAATGTAACGGAATGTGCGGGCGAATATTGGGATTTGGTTGGGACATATGTTTGGAGGCAGCAGATGTTAAGCAACTCCATGCGCTTGTGGCTTACATTTGCTGATACTATCGGGACTTAAATGCGTTTTTTTAGATGATCAACTTTTTCTTAATTCCATTTGTGCCGCAAAACCGATTTTTGAACATTAAGAATTATTTTAAAATTCGTCAAATCTCTCTTAGTCACACTTCAACGGGCACTGATATGACAAACATACTTTTGGGCAAATCCAACTTAAATTTCATGAATTAAAATGAATCATTTTGCAATGAGATAAAAACTTGAATAAGGCGATATTTACAAATAAAAAAACTAAATGCAGGGAAGGGAAGGGCAAACCCGATTTTCTAGAGTAGACATGTTTATGAAACATCATTTTCGAACAATTTATCCATGAATTGCTGCTTACGAAAGAAGGCGCTAAAATAGTGACTTTGTTCATTGGTCGTTCAGTTTTGTTTACTCAAAGTTCATACCCAGCAAGCAATTTGAGCGTTTTCTGACTCTTTTCTGACACTTTTTTATGAGCATTCACAGTCATATAGTGTCCAAAAAAGAGTCCGGAAAGAGCGTTTTTTTCTATCAAAATGGTCGCACATAATGTGAAAGATTTCTGAGTCCAATCTGACTCTGATCTAAGTGCTTTCATCCTCCCAATGAAGCATTGAAAAACCTCAGAAAAGGCACATAAAAGTTGATTTTTTAGGCACTTCAATCGCCTCATAAAAGGTTCTTATTTTTTTTAAGCGCCGTTTTTACTCCGAGTATGCTCAGACATAAGAGCTTTTTATGAGCCCGTGCTTAGAAAACACTGAATGTGCTCCGAAAACGCTCCCATGTATGTGTTTACTCCAAAAACGCTCTGAAGCTCGGCTCTTTTCAGACACATAGTTTTGAGCGCTCCTAACTTTGCTTGCTGGGTATTGTCAAAATACAATACTATTAGTCCATTTGTGTCGAATTTTATTGGGCACAATACAGTGGGAGATTAATCAATTACCACCCGAGATACTCAAATAAGTAAAGGAAAACTCAGCAAAAAGGGCTAACTTTTTTTTACCAATAAAGACGGCTACTTGATTGGTGTTGTATTTAAAAACTAGCTAAATTTAAATAAATTGTGAACGATCGAATAAAATAAAAATAGAGGTATAATGAGTGTGAGCAAATGTAAGCATTTTCGCCATAAAGCGGTGTACGGCGCGTCCGTATAAGCGTGTGCATAGCAAAGGCCTCAGTAGGAGCGGCGTCAGCACATCGACAGCATAAGCACGTTGCGCTGCCGACAATTTCGTATCGGTTGCCTTGCACACATACAAAGCTTAAATGTAATTGTATTGTTTGCCCCTCACAGCTCTAAAGTATACATATTCTTTATCAGCATCAACTGCCAAGTTCATAAAGCCATGTCCCTCTCTCCGTATAAACAAACAGATCTCAGGGATGGTAAGAGTTAGAGGTTTAAAGTGTATGGAACATAATATCCTCATACTTGCAGGCAGATGAAGTTTATATTGGAATTTTGAAACGACCCTGCCTTTCCTAAAATTTAAAAAAAACTTCATATATCCCACAATTTTGATAAAAGATTGTTCGATTTACTTTACTCATCATTATTTATCGATCAATCCAACATCGTTTTCCGATATCGTACATCGATATACGAGTAATACGCAAAGCAAATAATTACGATGGACATCAATTACACAGTTTATATGCTGTGTTGCCCACTCAACATTTTTCCAGCTGTTTTGGTTTTTTTTTTAAACTAGATAGCAGGAAAATTTGAAAAACAGCGGTCAGTGAGAATTCTAGCTTTTTTTATTTTTGAATTTTTTCGTTTTTTTACATCTTTTTTTCGTTTTTAGTATATATTTGCAAAATTTGTAAGCTTTGTCATCTTGATTAGTTTATAAAGCAACCTCTACTGACGTATTTAATTTCTTTTTATATTAACGAGTAGTACTCACAACAAGTAAGTACATTTTAATTATTTTATTTGTAAATTTCTGCATTCTGATACATATCGACACTATTTGGCGACCAAAAAAACCAAGCATTTCTCCTATTTTAGAGGGTTTTGGTACACAAAATATATATTACAAATTGAACGTGAATATATTGGCATCTACTTAGTAAAATGGGGAAAGAATGCTGACACTATAAAGTTTTGGGACGAAGTATTTTCATTAAAAGATTCTGTTGACAGAAACCGATTTTTAAGAGTTGCCTACTCTCGCGATACAGATGCTGTCTGACGCCGAAGTCTTTAGTCAGGGCAACATTTTAAAGACAGAGTTCAGAAAAGGGATGCACATGGACACCCTTAACTCTTTACTAAGTATAAGTTATACACTTATAACTAGACATCGGATTTTAGGTTTTTTCAGATTGAATCTAATCTAGTAGGCCAGGGTGAATGTCATAATACAACACAAAAACAAAAAAACTGAAACTATGAAGTAGAATTTTTATTTAAAAAAATATTTGCCATAAGTCGGAAAAAGTGATACACACAAAAAAAAAAAAAAAAATTGTAAAAATCACATTTTTCAACTTTGGCTAAAAAGTATTGTAATTAATCATTTTTCTTTTTGATTTTACAATCTACACGTAAAAACGACATTTTAATCAACTGCGTAATTGTTTGATTTTAAAGAGCAAACACTTTTGCCTTCAAATTACAAGTTCACTTTTTGATTTACAGAATCAAAATGTTCGCAATTTTGATCAATTATGTGCGATTTTTGTCGAGTCGATATGCTAAAAATAGAACAGAAACAAAAAAACTCTGGTCGGCTACCACCACCAGCTTAACATGTGCTCTGCGCTCAGTTCTTTCGCGAGCCGACAATCGTTAAGGTGCTGGCGTTTGTCTTTCAAGTGTGTGTGTCCCAGAGGTCGTGTGTTCGAGTCCCAGACAAGGTAAAGATTTAATAATATTATAAAAAATAAAAAAATTTCAGAAACAAACGAATTCAAGTTCAGCATCGCGGGGAAAAGACCGACTTTGTTTGTAAAGGTTGTTGTGGTTGGGTGTGTGTGTGTAAGAGAAAACAGTTTCACAAAAGTTTTATTTTTTTATTATTTCAAAAGTAAAACACTTTAAAATCAAAATGGAAACAATTTTGAAAATCAAAAGTGGAAACCATTTATTTTTGAAATGAAAAATTGTTGGGTGAAAAACAAAATGGGAAATTGGCGGATTTACCAATGAAAAATGTCGAATTTACCAACGTTTTTTTTTTTGTGTGTATGTGCTCTGTCGAATATGCCAGATAAATCCAGAAATGTGTGTCTAGTATGACCACAAGAAATTGCTGAAGTCAAAAAAATTACAGAAGTCCGTTTTTCCGTCATTTCTAGGAAACGACAGCTGATAGAGCAAACTGAAACCAGTTTTTGGGGTATCATTGCTCTTAAATGAATCATAATCTCAAAAAAAATTTTTTCAGCTCACAATGTGGCTCATTTTGTTGCTTACATAACGACATAAAAGATGGCGTACCCTGTATATTTATGAGTAAAATGAATAAACACTTTGCAAGTGTATAAAAATGATTTGACATATTTACATACATACTGAAAGAACACAGTTGAGTGAATATTCATTTTTAAGTGAACTGCACAATTTATCAGACATTTTGGTTTATCAACAACGAATACATATGTGAGAGAGGGAAGTGACTTATCTTGAACAGTTGCGCCTTAGGCACAGCAACGAGCAAAAACGTTGCGACTTCAGTCGAAAATTGAAGCTAGGATGGTGCAGTTTAACGCATATTATAAGCATTTTGCTTTGACCTTGGGTGTAACATTAGCCCTGATCTATCAGACATTTGCTGTTCGTTGTACAAGTCCGGATGCTTTAGCTAATGGCTCTGTGACGTCACGAAGAAGTTTCGTGCGATTTCGTTGCAATTACGGTTACGTTCTGCAAGGGCAGGGAAGAATGATGTGCAGCCTAGACGGACGCTGGGAAGGAGAACGTCCATTTTGTGCCAGTGAGTGCGAGTAATCAAACCAGAGAGGCAGCTGCTCAGCTATAAATAATATTCTCTTCCCAGAGTCTGGCTGCGATTATCCTGACGAAGTGGAGCATGCTGATATTGTAATACAGCGTGATATCAAGGCAGTGATCACCTGTGAGGATGGCTATGTGGTGGCGGGCAGTGCGTTTGCCTACTGCAATGGTAGGACCTGGGATCGGCTATTGGGCACATGTCGTTCGAGCGATCATGCGCTGACACATGCCTGCGATTTTGAGAGCGAGGATCTATGCGGCTGGACCACACAAATCAGTTACACCCAACCCTGGCGACGTGTGGCCACTGTGGGACGTATACACACATATCAGACCGGGCCCCGGCATGATCATACGCTGAAGAGTCTGTATGGCGGTCATTATATGCTAATGGAATCATCGATGATTGCATTTGGGGACTATCATCTGCTCTCACCCATTTATGCACGCGAATTGAGCCTAAAGACCGCCTGTTGTTTTCGCTTCCATTATTTTATGTATGGAGCGGGTGTGGGTACGCTGGCGGTGTCGGTTAAGAAACATTCCCAGGAACTGGATCGCATGTGGACGGTCGAACGAACTAAGTAAGTGCTCAAGCGGATGCTGCGGCTTGCTGACTGATAAGGATTTTATTTTCTCTCTCTTTTCCACACAGTACGCTGAAATGGAGTGTTTCCGGCAATCGGGGTGTCCAATGGATGGAGCATACCATACATATTGATGAAATGGAGGAGAATTTTCAGATCGTTTTCACGGCCAGCGATGTTAAACGACAATTTGGTGACATAGCCATTGATGATGTGCAACTGATGACGGGCAGTGATTGTGCAAGTGGAGTTGTCACCACAACAACTGAGCTGCCTGAGGTACCAGAAGAAGTAGAGTCTGTGGTGTATGATATTATGAACTGTACAAATCGGTGTGGAGAAGCGGCACCTCAAGAGGAAACGATACTAAAGGATGGCAGGCTTATCAAAACCTGTGGATGCAATGATGATTGTGCGGAGACGTCAACATGTTGTGAAGATTATACAGTAACATGTGAGACAGATATGAAGGAAACTACAATTCGGGAAGAGCCAACATCCACTACTATTAAGACTACAAGAACAACAACAACAACTACTACAACAACCAAAAACCAACAACAACAACAACCAAGAAACCAACAACAACACCAACTACTACGACCAAAAAACCAAGAGCAACTACTTCTACAACCAAGAAACCAACAACAACTACTACAACAACAACCAAAAAACCAACAACAACTACTACAACAACTAAAAAACCACCAACAACTACTTCAACAACCAAGAAACCAACAACAAAACCAACAACAACCGCAACACCAACACCAACAACAACACCAACAACAACACCAACCACAACTACGACTACAACCAAAAAACCAACAACAACATCAACCTCAACAACCACTTCAACATCAACTACCACAACAACATCCACAACACCTTCCACCACAACATCCACTCAGCAGCCCGCTTTCTCTACTCCCAAACCAAGTCATGCGGGTAAGTTTCTCTATTTATTCAATTAGATTTAACATTATGTACTTGAATCACTGTCATTAGAACGATCGGAAAGAAAATACTTTATTCAAATACTTAATACTCATTTCAAGTACAATTATTTCAATCTCGAAATATATGAATAGGAACATTTCAGACTTTTTCAAGTTCGTTTCTTCAGCCTACTGAAGATGGTCCTGAAACACAATTGTATAACCATAAAAGCATTAGTTGCGCCTAAGTTTTAGAGCAGCGGTGGGCATGTAATTTCAGATTTAGTAAGCAGTCCAACAACAACAGAAAAAAAAACGAGAAGGCAAAGCTTAATTCGACTGTGCCAAAGTTTAAATACACTTGCAAAAGTTCACTCCAACTAATTTAACCGGTAGAATAAATATCGGATATAGAATATTAGATATCAGATAATTATAACTTCAACATCATTGAGAAAAATCTTTTCTTAGTAACTTTGCAAGTGTATAAAAACCCTTTTAAGCGATCCTCAATTTAAGCAGCGGTCGCACACTCTGCCTGTATTTTGTTTTTGCTTCCTGTTTCTGTGCATTTTGTTTTAGTAATTCTTTTCGCTGGCTTAGAGATATAACAGATTCTGCTAGCGGAACCAGAAGAGCTAAGGGCTGCCCTTACTTTAAGTTCGTAATACACAATCTTAATAGTCAATCCCGATTTACTCTTGAAACCTGAACTTGCATAATTTAAAGAGAATATGGGCGCGTTACGTTAAATTAAACGTGCGACGGTGTCTTCCTAAGTGTCACTACGTGATCGTAGGAAAAATAGAGTATCGTTCGTAAATCAAAGTCATACTTTGTGAATATAACTCTTGCAGTATTCACAAAATTTTGGTAATCATAAAATCCGAAAAAAATGTACTTAAAAATCAGAGAAAAATCGCTTAGAATCACATGAATAGCATTGTATTACCATGTTTTTAAAACAAAATAACTTCCCTCCAAAAATAAACAGAACGGTATTTGATGCATTTTTATCGTTCTAAACTTCATTAACGTGTGTGAACTTAAGTACTAGATAGGTAGAACGAATTAGTTTGAGCAGTTAAAACCGATTAATTCCAAGAATTTATTCGAAAGAAAGGATGACGGAATCAGTAACCAAGATTTGGTTGTCACGAACATACAATGGCGCAAGCTATGTTCTTAAACAAACAAAGGGTTAAAACTAGACAGAGATAAAATTTAATTCAAAGTGAATGTGTTGAAGAGGCAGAAAATAACACAAAATGGCCTGATCAAATCACAAGAAGGTTTTTCTCTGATTACAACTCATTTACTACAAGGCCTACTAGGATGAAATATAATCTGAATATTTGGAAAATCTGCAATCTAGTTATTTTATGCTACGTTTATGCTATTAAAAAATCATGATTTTTGCCCTTTAAAGTATGCACACTTTATTTTTTTAAGAATTATTAATTTATTATACATAATCCACATTGTGCATTCACTCAGATTGTTGGACCAGTTAAAGGTATACAAAAATGATAAGTGATAGGGCTATAAAAAAAATAATATTTTCCATAATTTTAAAACATAGCATACTTGAAGGAGCAAAATAATGCTTTTTTATTTGTGCATAAACGTAGTATATAACTATAGTTCAGATATTTACTAGCTCTCCATAAGCAAAATGATATAAACAGTTGGAAATTTTATGGGCAGATTCTTATAAGAAAATTATTTTGACTTAATGTAAGAACAAAAAGAATTTTTTTCTTGTTATCATTCGATTTTATTCATGCTTAGTTGAAGTGCTCCCAAGATCAAAACATACTTGATTTTTAAAGTATAAAACCGTCAAATTTAAATTCCGATATCCATTATCAATTGTGGATTTCTTTGTAAGGAAATTGAGTCATTTTTTAAGAATATACATTCATAAAAATAATTTGGTCATTTTGGTATGATGCAGAGAAAAAATCAAATAACAAAATGACTAAAATGAAATTATTTAAGATCATAATCGCGAATTGTCCCTTGATAACTTTTTCGCTGTACATTTGGTTGGATTTTTGAACACTAATGTATATAGCGGAAATGGTTCAGTTTATAGAAAGAATGATGGTGATTCTAGATGATTTGCAGTGCTAAACACGAATCTGTTTTGCAAAATGATTCACCACGTCAATATTTTTGGTAATTTGAGCCTTAAGTTAAAAGAAGTGCACATTTCAACTGTTTTAAGGCGTGTTTTGTGGGCAACCTAAACGATTGTATCGGCCCCCTTGATATTATCGGTTGCATTAAAATAAATGATACCAAACAATTTTGCGATTTTTTTAACGGAGATTTACCATTTTGAATACTTGTTCTAGAATTTACATAACTTCTGACTTCATTTTGCTGTATAATAGTATCGAAGCTAGGCTTATTGTATTTGTATTATTTATATAACAAAATCAATTGCTTACTTCTAGGCAAGCTAACATTTTGCCAGTTCGAACACATATAATAAAACTGGTTAGCCTAAGGCCTAAGATGCTATGGCATTCAAATTGGACACAATTTGTAATTGTTTTTCAATATTTTCAAATAATAATAATTAAATAAAATTGGTATATCTTCGTTAAAAAAAATCGCAGAGTTGTTTGGTATTATTAATGCTATGGAATGGTACTTTTCTGATAAATATTAATGGGGGTCAAAAACAAACTTACAGGTTGCCCACAAAACATGGCAAAAGTGGTCAAAAATTTCACTTTCTCCAACATGAGGCACAAATTACCAAAAATCAGGACGTGATGGATCATTTTGCCAAACAGATTCGTTCTTAGCACTTGAAAATCAGCTAGAATCACCAACAATCTTTCTATAATCTAAAAACATTTATTTTGTTGCCTGCTGATATTATGAAAATATATTATTAAATAATTAAAATCCAGTAGCTTAATTATAACATGATTAAAAGATAGTTAAATCAGACAATAATACTTCCTTATTCTTTCACAGATTCGCCGACAAAGTCTAACAGCAATACTCGCTTTAAATGGACCATTAATGAGGATGATATTAATGGCAATACAAAGGACAATTCCACGCATCCGGCTCACTTCATGTGGATCGTAATGCTAGTCATTATTGTAATCATTATTGTGGTCAGCCTAACATATCGCTGGACATCTTATACGGGTACGACAAGCATAAATGAGAAGGCAGTCAAGTTTAAAAGGACATTGAAAAACCTAAAGAATGCGGCATTAACACACGCCGGTTCCTATACCGTTAAAGATGATCATAGGCAGCCACTTTGTACAGAGGATTATAATGATGATAATGATGTACAATTTGAGGAAATGGGCGTGGATATACGCAATGTGTCAGAACTTTAATTTACTTATATATATATATATGTAAAAATATACTGTGTATACTTATGGGTAAGAGATGATAAAGTGGTTTCATATTTCAGATATCAATATGTATAAGTGCACAACAGGTGAGTTATAGTAGGCAAGAAAAAAAGGGTTAACTTGCATGGAATTATGTGAAAGCAAGGCCTGATCTTCTAATCAAATCTTTGCGGGGGGAGTGTCAGTTACTCAAGTTCGGCCTCCGGCAACTGGGCACGTGCCCCCGCCCGGGGCGAAATGTTGCAACCACCACTTACCACCCATTTTTGGGTTGGTCTCATGTTTTAACAGCGGCTTTTGGTTGTGATTTAGTGGCTGGCACAGGCGGCGGCAGCGGCGGCTTAGCGTCTGTCTGGCCAGGACCAGCAGAAGTAGCAGCCGCACGTTTTGTGCCGCAGTCAGCACAAATTTTGGGCATTTCATGCAATTATTGCCCAAACCAAAAGCAAAACCAACCACCAGCTTCGCCGTTTGCATGCTCAACAAAAATTTTCACACAAGATTTTCCGGAAAATCCTAGCGCAATTGCGCTCTAGCGTTTACTAGCCAGGGGTTTTGCATTTTTATTTTCCGCTTCTACTTTTTTTTTTTTAAATCCAAACACCCTTGTCAGTGAGTTTCCACACCTAACCCTGCCCACCCTCCGCCCTCCATCCCCCTCCCTCCTTCCCTTTCTTATCCTGTTTGCCTTTGTGATTTAGCGCCAGTTGCTCTATCGACTTCTCACACATCATTTGACGGGGAAATTTTTTTTAATTAAAAAGGCATTTTGTTGCGCCCTGCCAGACAAGGGGCGTGCCTCGAGTTGCCTTTGGGGCATTTCCTTAATGCGCAATGAGGCCCTAATTAAATGGCCAAGTGCGACGGCAGCTTATCTAAACTTGAAGATGATGGCAAAGTGGGAGACATTTTGTGTTGAGTTGCATGTCGCATCGTAAATTTCCAAATGGCTTGACGAGCCGGACAAATTTTTGCATGCCACCCACGCCCTCCGGGCTTTCTCTCTCTCCCTTTGAGTGTGTGGGCTTATCTTCTGGGCAAGCCCACACACGACGACGACGACGACGCACCCTTAACCAGTTTCAGTTTCAGTTACTGTCCCTAGGCCCGCTTATCGCAGCAATAAATCGCATTAATTTATTGTTGTCGCCGCATATTTCGTGGACTGAGCCCAGCTCTACCAGTTTTAATGGGCTTGTCCCACCATCGAGGCGGAGCGGGCGGTTTGGCCACTGCATTATTATTGTTTTCCATTTAACACTTTTTAGCGGGGCAGCAGCACCACCACCACCGCCACCTGAAAGTATGCCACATGCCACAACAGCAACAAAGAGAGAAGGCAAAAAATTGTAATGGTATTTTTATACTTTTGTATGCAGTTTATGGCATTATGATTTCAGCATTGTGTTTGTAACACCTGAAGGGAAAAACATTTTACACAAAATGTTAACCGTTTAATTTGACCAAAGATAAACTTATTATTTTTTAAGCTTTTTGGCAGAGCACGATAGCATTTTTAATCATATAAATTGATAAACAAAAAATGTATTTTAAACCAGAAAAAGAGATTTACCTAGGTTAAGTCTTAAAAACTTAAAAATATATATAACAATCCTCAAAAAATATGTACTGTAATTTTTGCACACTCAGTTGATAACCCCAATCTCTATCATGCTAACCAGCACATCTTAGATTTCAGATCTTGCTCGTGTTGGTGGTTGGTCACTGGTATTTTCCATACGACTTTAAATAGCTGGCTTTAGAACTCAGAAAACAGTTTTACTCTACAGAAAAAAATTACTCAAAATTTTTCTTTTGACTCTGAGTTAAACTGTTATTAAGGCCTTTAATTAAATAACTCAGTAAATTACAGTTGGAGAAAGACTTCTTTTAAAAGTCAATAAATAACAGTTACTACAGACATTTGTTTTATTATTCAGAAAATAAGAGCTATCGAAAGACTTTTATTATTAAGCTCAGTAAATAAAAGACTTTATATTCAAATCACATATAAAAGTCTTCATTATTTATAACAGGTAATGATGAGTTACACTCAATGGAACGTTCAAGTAGAGAACAAACCGCTGAAGACATAATAAATAATAAGACTTTTATTAAAAAATAAAAGACTCTGAATGAGTTTTATTTACTGAATTTTATAATAAAAGTTTTTTGATAACTCATTTTTCTGAGTAATACAAAATGTCTTTTAATATAGTTATGTTCTAAGTAAGAAAGCAAAAGTCTTTAGTAACTGTTCTTAATTAACTTGAAAAAAAAAAATTTCATGAGTTTAATTAAATAAGCCTTTCAATAACTTATTAATTGTGTTATTAAAAAAAGTTTTAAATTACTGTTATTAACTGGTGTTATTATATCTAAGAAATAACTCTTCTTTTTGACCATTACAATAAAAGTCAGCAAAAAAAAAGGTTTATTGTGGATATCGATAGTGGAAAGGAAAACATTTGTTTTGGTGTATTTTTAATAATTTTACCATATAAGCTTCATAGTTTTATTTCTATAAGTTATATGAAAACAATTATTATATTCCTCCCTTGTTCTTTAAGAAGCATTTTTAAGGCTACATACTTCGCAGCTGTTGTCAATAGATGGTAGTGGTGACCTTAAATGTAAATGATTTTAAAGAAAAATATTGTAAATTAGATGTTCTGACGCGGAATCAAACACAACCACCCGCATAGTGTTGTCTCATATCCACTAAAAAGTTCCACATGTCGGCCCCCATGCGAATCGTCGTCATGCTGATTAAATTTAAAAATAAAAATACTTGACAAGTTTCTCAGATAGGAACATTTTGTTTCAAGATTTGTTAGATGTTGCTCGCGGTGTGGCATTAGCCTATAGGCTCTTTTGATAAATTTCTAGAATAAATAATCGGCCATGTTTCGTATCCCGAGGCGATATTCGTGTAAACGTTTCTATTGGTAATTGAAATTTGACAAATTTGGCTACCAGATTCGATGTTATTTTTGCTCGTTCAAATGAATCCACTTTCGCATTGAGCATATCGGTTTCAACTACTAATTTCAGAGAAGTTACTTAGAATCTAATCTAGTCGGAGACCGTAGATAGCCCTGATCATATAACATGCGGGTATAATGAAATATCGAGAAAACTCTGTAATAGAAACGTTTCAAGTGAAACATGACCTAATATAACATTTTCAAGTGCTTTTGATGTAGCTCAAAGGTGATAATTGGAATTTAATTCATTGGATAAATCCTGTTTGTCAGGTCTCAGTTCCATCAATATCAAGAAGAACCTTGATTCTATTTCGGATAATTCGCTTTCAACAATAAGATTAAAAGTGCCAACGCTTTAACGGGGTCAAACTACAGCCTCTAAATCTGAAAAAATCGTCTTTGTTTTAGGAAAATTGTTCAGCATTCACGAACATGTTCTGTTATTTTTACAATCTTTTTACAACCAACATAAAAATTTGGGTTTAAAGCAGGGACCGAAAAGCAAGTTATGGAAGTGAAAAATTACAAAATATGGATCCCTGATAAAATGGAATACACGAATCTTCATAATTTTTAATGGCGAGTCATTAAATGGGATAAATTTTTATTTGCAATTTTTATCACAAAAGAATTTTGAAATTGTTATATTATAATTTTTAAATAAAAATTTTGTTTTAACTGTAAAAGGTAATTTTTATATAAAAATTTTTTGAATAACAGTTAAAACTAATTTTATTATAAGAATTTAAATTACTTTTTATTTTGTATAATAATTATGAAAAATTTTTATTATAAAAATTTTTATAAAAATATCTAGTAGGCGTTTGTAAATCATAGATTGTCTTTTTGATAGAAGGAAACAAGATTTACCTAAAACCTACTAGATTAGTAAAAAAATGTTCATAATAAAAATTTTTCATACCTCAAAAAGTAATTTATTATAAAAATTACAAAATAAAATTAATTTAAATTTTAATAAAAAATTAGTTTTAACTGTTACGCAAAATTTTTATTTAAAAATTACCATTTAACTGTTAAAAACAAAATTTTTTTAAAAAAATCATAGAATAACGATTATTTTTAAATTTTTATTTAAAAATTAGAAAAATAATTGTTATTTCAAATTTTTATCCAAAAAGTTATAACAGTTACGGTCCCTGGTTTAAAGCCCTACATAAAATTTTTTTAGTGGAAAAGACTGTAAGCCATGGCAGTAGTTTTAAAAAAAAAATTAAAATTAAAACATTTGTTTCTATAATTTTGAAAATTTTTGTTTTTATAGCTATAAATGTGGAATAGTGAAGTTTATTGGAGATGGGCTGCTCATCATTTTTGAGTTCACAAGTCTATGGAACATAAAATGAACCTTTAATCATTTTTTTAAAACTTGCGTTTTACCATTTCGATTTTTATAAAAATATTTTGAATTATCAAATTTTAAAGAAGTTCTTTAAGGGATATATTTTCGGAGATATACCCACATTTGTAAAGGACGCTTTTTTTGGCCCTGGAATAGACGACACCAAGTTTTTTAACCATTTTACTCAAAAATGTTGGTCGAAAGTTCAAATTTTTTTTAACTATCGCCATTTTATCAAACATTGAAATTTCAATAGTTCTTTGATCAATCCCAGCATTCATCTATCCCCTAAAAGAATCTACACCTTTTTTGATGTCCGGTAAATCAAACCAGAGATAGGGTGATCACCGCCAAACGCCTTTTTATACCTGTTACTCGTAGAGTAAAAAGGGTATACTAAGTTCGTGCAAATGTATGCAACAGGCAGAAGGAAGCATTTCCGACCCCATAAAGTATATATATTCTTGATCAGCATCAATAGCCGAGTCGATATAGACATGTCCGTCTGTCCGTCTGTCTGTCTGTCCGTCTGTCCGTCTGTCCGTCTGTCCGTCTGTCCGTCTGTCCGTCTGTCCGTCTGTCTGTCTGTCTGTCTGTCTGTATGAACACCTAGATCTCAGGAACTATAAGAGCTAGAGCTACCATTTTTTCAGTGTAGACTTGTATCTTCTGCACGCAGATCAAGTTTGTTTCAAATTTTTGCCACGCCCCCTCCCGCCCCCGCAATGAAAAACCTCATATCTCCCACAATTTTGAAAATAGATTGTTCAAACCTTCTAGATATATATTTTAATTATCATTACCTATCGATCCGCCATACATCATTTTTCGATCAGATGAACGATGAAGAGTTGCCACCACGCTATTTGAAAAATACCTTTATATTTAGAACTGATGCCAATAAATTGTTGTTTTTTTTCAATTTTCCGAAAAACACTGACATTCCAAGAAGCGGAGAAAGAATTTTCTTAGTAAACTTTGTGATCACTAAATATTTCTGTGGTGGATTAACAATTGAAGTCTTAACAAAAAGACATGACAGTTGCCTTCACATTGTAGGCTTGCAAATTCTTGGCTGGTGTGGTATTAAAATGGTCCTAAAAACTCAATTTATTATGTTATACCTGGCAAATCGCTCCTTTTAAATACACACAAGATTTAGAAAAGATGTGAGACCATATTTGAGCAAGAATTTACCCAAAATGAAATCACTAAAGAGTATTAAAACTCATTCACATAAAATGCTGCAGTGGATTGTATTGATTTTGTTTTCACCATTTCTTGTTTTTTTTATCAGCTGTGTCAGCATTTCGGTTTTTGCAGTTTTAATCTTTATGCATTGGTCATGTGCGAAATTGTTGCCTAGATGCTTATCAATGGAAGCCCGAGGCGAAATTGCGGCATGTGCCATGCCTTTGACACTGACCAGAAGTAGAAGTAGACGAAGGAGGCTTCTAGTAAGTAGTAGGAGGGGGACTGAATATTTATAACTCTACGGCTGCAATTTATTATGCAGTGCCAGAGGCACGTCTGGTTGTCTGGACATAGGACTTTGGCTGGCTACTTTAACGTGCCAGTCACCAAAGATGTCACCTTGTGCCGCAGGCCAAGCACAAAACCTGGCCAAGATTTATGCACTCGAGTTATGGCGGCCAGACTGCAACTTTATCGGTTCATTTCTGTGCACACACACATTCACACTCACACTTACACTCATACAGAGGAGCAGGTTGACCAAAAGCATTTCATCCCCTTTTCACCCGGGGACCATATTGCAGTTCTTGTTGTTCCCGTTTGCCGACATTTCCTGTTGCCGTCCGTTATCAGTGCAGAAAGTTTTGTTGTCGGTGCCAGGCGCTGGAGGTTTTTGTGTGTGTGTTTTTCGCCCAACTCTTTGGACAAATGAATAAGACTCTATGACTAAATTCGAATGTAAACAACAAACTAAGCAGATAAGCCACAAGTGGGCAAAAAGGGGGCAAAGTTTTGAATGGCATAAACAAGTGAAAGAATTTCGAGTTGGACGACACGATAAAACCACTAACAAATGAAGCATCTTTTCGAAAGAATGTAATATTTGAATGGAAGGAAAGGAAATTAAATATGGAATGCAAATTAAAAAAATGGAAAGAGAAAGAAGAGGATTGTAATAAAAAAATATGTGGTGAAAAGAAAGCAAATACTTCAGGTGCACTGTTCGACTAGTCGAACAGCCAAATTATCTATTTTAAGAAATTTTTCCCTTAGAAATATTAAGCAGGATTTTTTCCATAACTGTTTTTAAATTCCATCAAAAAAATAACCAAACATTTTTGTAGCAATCATTTGGCTTGGCCTTCGATTTCCTTGTCATCATTAAACCCAGGCAAAGCTCGCAAAACTAATTAAGCATCACATTTCAATTCCAATTCGATTTTGGCCAACGACTTGGAATACTTGGTCCTGTTTTCCCTCTTCCCCCTTGGGGGTATCGGTGGCAAATGGCAAAAAGCATCCCTGAAATCGAAATATAAGCCAAATAAATTTCCCGTTTGCCAAATGCGCTTTCATAATTAATATGAGCCAATTACAACAACAACCATAATCTCTCATGACAACAAAAAAGGAAGAACAAATTTCTATAACTTGCGCTGCAGATGGATTGTCCATAGTCGTAGTCCGGAATCCGCCTTCGCAGCAGAAACACAAACAACCAAAATGAATGAAAAGTGCAGTAAAAACGGAATTGGCGAAAACTTCTTCCGTTTCCAACCAGCTCGAGCACTCAAAAAAACATATCGAAAATCAAACAATTGTCTTTGGTACAATGGAGAACAACACATTGGCATTGTGAGTGTGTGTGTGTGCTGGAACACCCGGAGATGCGGGGGATGGCGCATTGCATGGTTTAATCAGCAGCTTACAAGGGTAAACAATGGCCAAACACAGCAAAAAAAGAAAGAGAGAGAGAGAGAGAGACAGACAGAGAGCAAGACGAAGGGCCAAAGCCAAAAAGTGCATTGTGGAGTTTGCGATCCATCAAAATGAAATTGAAATCTTTTGCTCATTTTTGAGCGGGAAGGATGGGATTGAAATTCGTATTGGCATTGCAGTTTGTCTTTGGCTTGACTTGGCAGGAAGGAGGATGCTACTGCTGCTGTTCTTGATCCCTTCTCCCTGCTCTGCTCCCTCTGCCATGTCAATCAATGTCAATAAAACAATTACTGTCACTTGCAGCTGGGAGGGTTGAGCGGTGGACGGTGTCATGTTCGACTCCTGCATTTCTCTGAACGAAAGGGGCAGCCCACATGTTGGGTTATCCCATTCACTATTTCCTTTTCCCACCACCGCACAGTGGATGCCGCTATAGACCAAAAATAAAAAAGAAAGTTTAAAGTTTGTTATCAAATGTATCATTACAATCTTCTTTAAGAAACAACTTTTGATTGTTTTATTTAAAATTCTTCATTAAAAAAAATAGCAGAATATTGTTAAGCTTAGGAATAGTTCTTTGCTATAATATCAATGAGAGTCCGAACAAAAGTACTGGTTGCACATAATACGCCTTAAAATTCTAAAGATATGAATTTTGATCAACTTTATGCTCGAATTACCAGAATTCCTTATGTAACGGATAATTTTGGTAAACAGATTCGTGTTTAGCACATGAAATTTATTATTTAGAATCACCACCTCTTTTATAAAGTTGCCCTATGCTATTAACCTAAAATAATAAGTGCTTGAGACTTATTTGTCGCATATACCTATTCAAAATTGGTTGAATTTTACTAAAGTTAAAACCTTGTGTCTTTAGAAACATTAACTTAGACCTAATATCAATCAGATAGGATAAAAATCACGGGATTTTTAGAAGTAAAATGCTTTTCAGCCATCCAACAGACAGCGGGAGGGCGTCCTAAAAAAATATATACATGTTTAAATAACTTAACATTATGACAGGTTTTTATATCAAAAATATATTGATGACACTTTGTATTGATATTTATACATCTTTGGAAAATGTGTATATTAATTTTGCCCAGAAGTTTGTAACGCATAGAAATATTCATTTCCGACCCCATAAACTATATATATTCTTGATCAGGACGACGAGCTGAGTTCATTTCCGCTTGTCCGTCCGTCCGTCTGTCTGTCTGTCCGTCTGTCCGTCTGTCTGTCTGTTTCTACGCAAACTAGTCCCTCAGTTTTAAAGCTATCGAGCTGAAATTTTGCACAGAGTCTTCTTTTTGCTGCACGCAACTAATATGTCGGAACCGGCCGGATCGGATGACTATATCATAAAGCTGCCATAGGAACGATCGGTCTAAGAACTAGTTTTAGATAGAAAAACTTTTTTGTTTTCCATCGTAGCGTCACTAATCCTGGTATATATTAGTTTTATATGCTTCCACATAATTCTGGAAAAATTTATCAAAATCGGATCACTATAGCATATAGCTGCCATAGAAACGGTCGGCCAAGAAACTACTTCTAGAGAGAAAAACTTTTTTATTTTCCCTCGTAGCGTCACTAATCTTGGTATATGTTAGTTTTATATGCTTTCACATAATACAGGAAAAATTTGTCAAAATCGGATGACTATATTAAATAGCTCCCATAGAAACTGTCGGTCAAAAAACTACTTCTAGTGGGAAAAACTTTGTTGTTTTCTATCGTAGCGTCCCCAATCTTGGTATATATTAGTTTTATATGCTTTCACACAATTTGGAAAAAATTGATCAAAATCGGATGACTATAGCATATAGCTGCCATAGGACCGATCGGTCGGAAAATGTGGTTTACTAAGAAAAGTTTTTTTTATGGTATCAAATTTTTATTATCAATTATAAAAAAATATATAAATATTTGAAATCTATATCCTATATATATTTTACCGGTTATATCAGTTGGAGTAAAGTTTTTCAAGTGTATTTAAACTTCGGCACAGTCGAAGTTAGCTTTGCCTTCTCGTTTTTTATATCAAAATGATATTTCAATGACAAAATAAAATTGCAATAAACTTAAACTTTTTACAAACTCTAAAAGATTCTTCCATTTTCCATATTGGCTGTTGAAATTCTTCCTTAAACTAAATTAGAACCAAATCTAATAGCCGGAAAAAAAATACTTTTTTAAAATCGAATTCAAATAAAAAATTGTCTGGTTTTCAATTGAGTGAGCAGCTTGATATTAAAACTTTGTTTAAACATATTTCAATAATTAACGAAAAGTCCACAAGGATTTTTGTACATTTTTAAAAGCAGAGACATACAAGCAAATAATTTACAATACCTAGAAGCGACTTCTAAAACAAACAAACATTATATGGCGGGTCCTGCTGGTAGGAACCGCATTTTGCAATAAAATCCGCCACCCGAGCAGACACTGGAAGTTGTATCAAGAATTACACATTCTATACAAAGAATCAGCTAGTTAACCTTATTTGTTTTCTGTCCCCCGGCATTATGAAAAACCAAGACGAGATTAAAACATTTTTGTATGAGATGTCGCTCCTAGTTATTGTGGATTCTTTGTTACAAGCCATGTTTGACATATTATCTACAAACTTGACACATTTGCAATCCAATTTGCATACTTATTGGCTAATGAAATTACAGATTTACACAAGAATTGTGGCTCTTGCAATCATTAAGTGTTTATTTTTCCAAAAAGATCGTATTAAAAGAAAAATTATAGTGAATTGGAGTCACACTCCAAGCATACAGTCTGCTGATGACAAGGTCTGGTGGCCTTCGAAACAGTACTGAATAGACAAAGCTTGCTTTCATATTTGTAAGGTACAAAAATCCTTGTGAACTTTTTGTAGATTATTGAAACCTGACAATCTTCATTTGAAAAATATCATAATAATAGGTCACTAAAAAACTTTATGGAATTTTTATTAAATATTTATATTCTTTTTAGTTTAAATCTTCCATGTGGACTTCCTTGTAAACATTCATTTCCATTTTGCCTGAGGAAGCTTATCAATTCTTTGTATTAAGTCCCAAAATAGTGATGAGCTCAGAACTCAAATTGATATGCTTTCTCAGGCAATTGAAATTATTTACGGAGGTGTTCTACCTTTAAACGGGATTTAATGAGTGTTTTAAAAAAAATGCTGGAGAGAAAACCATAAGAGCTTTTTTAATTTGGTTTTTTGTTTTGTGTTATTTATTAATTATATAATAAAATAATAAAAATATTTTCCAATTCGAGGGCTGTTCAACAAGTTATCGGTCTGCCAATTAAGGGCTCAAAAAAGGTGTAGAGCTGGTAGCCATGATTCCAGGACTTTAGGTGATCAGAAATAAAAACGCTTAATGAGGTTATGATCAGGATTGATGTAATTCTGGTCCGTACCTCAATATTTTTCAAAATTTTTTTTGAAACATATTCGCAATTTAAAAAATATTATTCGATTTTTCAAGTTTTTTTCTGCAGTTTATTGTAAAAAAAATTGTAAAAAAATGTTTTTCCTCTTGATTGAGCTACGCGACAGAATTACATCAATTCTTCATCGATTACAACATGGCTGATCAAAATCATTTCATGGCTACTAGCTCAAAAAACGTGGTTTCGAGAAAAACGCACTTAAAGTTTTGAGCAACGTAAAAAATACTCACTTTAGCAGGATCATTGCTCCACTAAAATGGCTATATCTGCTAAACTATTACGAATATTTGAAAATGGTTTAGGGGATGAAAGGGGAATGTCCAAGCTATAATAATAATGCTAAACAAAAAAATCTAAAAAACAAAATTTTAAAGGAAAAAGACCCCTTAAAGCTTCTTGGAACGTCAAAAAATTATTGTTTGATTTTGATAGTTTTTTTTTGTTGTTAGATTCAAGATAAGATAAGAGATAATATTTTTTGAAAATTTTTTAATTTAAATTTTGTTTCGTTTTGCATAAAACTAAATCTAACTTAAAACTTTTAGGAAAATGACTCTGATTCTATAGAAACTAGACCACAGTGCACCGCAATTTTTCGGCAAGTGTTTGTGGTTACCCCACCCTCCTCCCTCCTTCACAATGGGCAATAAAACTCAACTCTCTCTTTCCTTCTGCCAATGTGACAAATCGTTTGCCTTAGACTTTGCCTGCCATCGGCATAATCGACCAGTCATCATTGCAGTTTGTGTGTGTTGCCCAACTGCCAACCGTACATTGTGTCTACTTTTGAGTTACATTGTCTCCACATCGAAGTTGCGTTGACAGTCATCGACATTTACTTCGCTTCCCGACTGCATTTTGTGGGTTTGTGTGGTTCGCATTTCCAGCCACATGCATTATGCATGTGGCCCTTACAATTCCCACCCAGTCACATGGGGTTGGAAGGAAGCCTTTGGCAACACATGACAAACTTTGTGTTTAGCCAACAGTGGAAATTAAACCAGAAGAGAGCTGAGAGGTTAAAGGAAGTTGAGTAACTAGAAAAGTTGGCTACGATTGTGTGCGGAAAATCGCTAAAGGGCTGAATTGGTTGTGCAACTGGGTGAGGGGAGGGGGGGGGGCGAGGGATTGGCCAAAAATCACTTGACTGCTACACAGTGCTTGAAGAACTGATTGATACACAGTTCGGCAGGGGCAAATCATCATTTGGAGTTTAGTTGAGAATTGCTGGGGCAGTTTTTTGAAAATTATCATTTATTAAGTTCACTTCTTAATCTCTTTTGGCTGGTTTTGAAAATGTCTTAATCGGAAAATAAAAATCTCTAGTGTCTAAAAAAAATTTAAAGAAGGAAGGCACACAAGGATACTTATTGATCTACCCTTTTATATATGTACAAACCCAATTAGGCCCACCCTCTTCTAAAATGAATTAAACAATGGATTTATGTAACAGTTTTTGTGTCTATTTCAATGACAATTTCGTTTGCTCAGCCCCTCTTCTACATGTAAATTCCATTGTTGTATCATTTCTTCGTATGTTTTATAATTAATTGCAAATTTTCGATTTGCTAGCTAATTGCAATTTGGTATCGCTTTGGCGGGAATTGTGTGATAGATATTTTGTGGAGGGGGCGAACAACATTTACAAATGATAATGCAATTGTTGTTATGGATGTGGTTGTTGTTGTTGTTGTTGTTGGCGATGACAAACAAAAGTAAATGAAGTTTGTGTTTGCTTCAGGCCATGTTACCCCCACGAATATTTGGCTGTCACTATTTGTGTTGCATTGATTTGTTGACTTTTCGCTTGCAGCTAATCGAAAACAAATGTACAAAAAGCACAGCACACACACACACACACACAAACAAAAGAAATTAAGCAACGCGTTGATTTTGGCTCATAATTAACGCAAAAGTTTGGCAAATTGGCAAACAGAACACAAATGAATGGACAGGACAGACACAGCGAATGACAATTACCTTTTGTGTGTGTGTGTGTGTGTGTGTGTTTGGTGTTTGCCTGCCCCTGGCATTTTACATGCCATTGATAAAGCAACCGACGGCCAGCGCCGGGTCAGTCCGCGTTTCTCTGCGGTTTTATGTATTATTGCAAATGAGATGAAAAATAAATATTTCAATTACCGTACAAAAACCCACACAGCAAAGAGAAATCGCACACAAAGCACACCCAAAAATAGACAACACGACAAAAACAAAAATTCAATTAATATGCTAAAAGTAAATTGATATTACATTGAATTTACATTATAATTATTATTATTATGTAATACAATAGTCGTCGTCGACAAAGGCGCCACAGAAAGTACATTCATTCAATATTAATAAGGGACAAACAATTGGCACGCCGAACCGCAATAGTCAAAATCGAATTGGTATGTGCTGCATACTTTCAGGCGCAGCGGCTGCTGAAACACTTTTACATTTTAATAAAGTTAAGTTAATTGTCATGCTTGGCCTAATATAAAAGGCTATTGAAAGCAAAAAATGATTGAATATTTATGCATATATATAAAACGAAGAGAAACAAAAAAAAAGTAAGAGAGAGAGAGAAATGTTCTGGAAATCAATTTTAATGCCAAATCAACCAGATGTGGTAGAGAAAATAGAAAGAAGAAAAAACAATTTTAAAAAAATCAACTTTTGACTCGATATCAGAAATGACACCCCTTGCTTGCATACTACCCGCAACAGTAAGCAAAACGAAAATTCGCGCGAATTTTTTTACGTAGGCTCGCATAAGACAGAGTAAGACAGACACAACTGAAAATTTGTGAAAGTTACAGCAACAACATGCACAGCTTTAGTTGATGTGGCCTTTGAATAAGCAAATTCCCGTCTTTTCTTATTATTAATAAACATGCAGGCCCCAAAGCTGGACTTCTGTTAAATACCAACCATTGGATTAAAAGGCATTCGGTTAAATGTTTCCAAAACCATTAAAAATCATGCGAATTCCTTAATTTCTTTCAAGAATAAGGCTGGGTTCACACTGTTCGACACATGAGACATGACCATCTAGTAGGCCCTTATGTTGTCTTGTTTTCATTGTGAAAAACTTGTCATTTGACATTAAAAACAATACAACATAAAGGCTTACTAGATTATCATGTCTCATGTGTCGAACAATGTGAACTCAGCCTAATGAGAAAAACGTAAAATAATCTAAGAAAAATTAACAACGAAAGAAAATTCAGTCGTTCATCAATGGGTAAAATATGTCAAATGGAAAGTTAGGAAATTTAAAAATTAAATCAGTGTTCCAAAAAACAGGAATCTTAAATCCAATTGTATGAATATTAAATTCAGAAATCTGGAAAACTATGTAAATTCTGTCAACGGTAAATTATAAGCAATTGCCGCAAAAATAATTCACTCTCATTAACCGGATTTGCGCGATGCCCAAGATGACGCCCAAGGAGGATAAAAAGTAGCGAGCGGAATTTGGTGCTTCAGGCCTGTGAAGTAAAGATGTCTTCGTTTTTTATTTGGATAATGCACACAATAATGTATGTTCTAAATAAAGAATTTTATTGTTTGGAGTGCATCGTCGAAATCATTTATAATTTTGCCGATTAGAAGTGAATGCAACTGCACTAGCACAAAAAGAATTACTTTTCACTGATTTTTTATTTTTAAAAACTAAATCTAGGAGGAAAAGTCGGTAAATGTAAAAATTAATATAATATTTATATTGCCCAAAAAAATTGCTCGATATTTTATGAAATAATTTTCATATTGACTTTTCTAATGTTTCGTTTTCCTATTTTTGTGTTCCATATTTTTTTAATTTTGAGATTCCTCATTTTTGATCTCCCTTTTTTTTTGAATATCTTTTTTTAGATTTTTGGTCAGCTAGTTATTATTGTTATTATTATTTTTCCTTTGTTTTAGTTTCCTAAATTAAAATTTGTAATTAGCGAATGGAAAATTTGCCACTCACGATAGCAAAAGAAATCGATATCAAAAAGTATGATAGGTGAGAGCAAACATTTTTCTTTAGCAGTTTATAGATGGGATGCATTGTGGTTTCGTGGTTTTTGTATGGAGTCAGCGACCAAAAAAACTTGCACTACCCAATGTTACCCCTTTTAGGCATAAAATTTAACAAAAATGTATCACATTTTCTCTTTCGTCATTAGTAGTTTTCAACAAGAAAATAAATAAATGAAATAAAAAATATTAAAGGATAGAAGTTATTTAAAAAAAAAAAAAAAAAAGGAAATAAAACAAAAAATGTTATCCTATAACAAAGATAGTTCAGTAAATCAAAAGCAAAACACGAATCGGGACACAAAGTGAGCAAAGACATTACTTAACTTACATAACAACTAAAATGCAACGCTTAAACTAAAAATTGACAACAACAACACCGCAGGAATATCACAGTTGCGCCGCAGAAATCTGTAGAAAATAATCAAGCATGTTAAAGTTTTAAGTATTATTTATTTATTCGCCAATTGAACACGTTCTTAATTGACTATTCTAATTTTAACTCAAATTATATTTTAAGCAATTTAATGCCTAGAAAAATACTTAGATTTACACGATGAAGCAAACTTCATGAAGATTTCTTAGTAGGCGAGAGATTTAAATGTATATATATAATATACTTTTCGTTTAAAAGGTCTGAAAGAATTCCCTGAATTTCACGCCTACTAAGAAAACTTCATCAAGTTTGCTTCATCGTGTAAATCCCGACTTAGCTGATAAGATTTTGATTACCGACTTGTTGGAGTTAAAGTCGAAGTGCATGATAATAGGCAATAAGCCATTATTTTTAAGGGCCCTACAAATTGAGACATAACACAACGTCTGGCACTTTTATAGTTCATTCATAATTTAGAATCTAAATTGTTGACTAATATTAACCAATAAGTGCTATTAAAGGAATCCGGTGGTATCACAACTAAAACTTTAGCTTAAATTATATTCCTTGGACTTAGTAAACACTACTCATAGTACTGGAAAAATAATCATTTTATAAACATAAAACAACGTGCTCAGAATAAATAAATAATTTCAAAAATTAAGTTAAAACCCGTCTTTTCAACATTATAAATAAATATGTTGTCAAACTTTTCTTCGCAAGAACTGTATACTAGCTTTAAAATAAATTTTTCCCAACGATTTAACGTTTTTTTATAAGGAGATATTAAATTTTGAATTTTTTGTCGAGCAGGGCCAACTTCGTCTTGTGTTCTCCTATATAGCTTATAACACGGTTTTTTTCTAGATTTTTGTTTACATTTTTTTTTTACAAAAATTTTTGTGTTACTGAAATTTCTCCAATCATAAAATCATAAAACATAGGACATAATATTAGAGGAACGGCAATAACATATTTCGAACATAAGGAAGGAAAAAAAGCATAATTTCTTTGGTGATAAGGTGGAGCAATTGATAGAGAAGATGCACGATGAAGCTGAAATTGCTATATTTGTAAACATTTTTTGTTGTTTGGCTTTGTTGGTTCTTCTTTAGAGGCTTATGATACCACTTACTTCTTTAATTTATTACCCAGAATCTAGAGTTCAACAGAATTTGGTACGTTCTTTAGCGGAGGTATCTAAGCTTTAAAACAGCACCCGGCACTAATTAATAAAAAGTACACAAACAATTTTGCATAATGAGTAAACATGGGCGACAAATATCTTCAAAGTAGATTTGGTTGTTCTATGACTAATGATATCGTTTGAAAAGCTCTTGAAAAAAGTGGATATCAAATGTTTAAAATTAAAAAAATAAAAATGCTTTGAAAGCGATAACGTTTCCAGGAATTTTCTCTTTCTGTATGAGTATGTGTGTCTAGGAAGCGCGCTGAGCTAAGCACAAACTACGAGTATGTATATATGTATTCGACAAGAAAGAAACCTCTCTCTTTCTATTGAAAGCAAATATTTTTGCAAATTACATTTGCCGTTTCCCATTCCGTTGGCCAGTGCAAGCAATTTGTTTGATTAATTTGAAGAGTCAGAGTTGAGTTGAGCTGAGCGCAGAGCACCGAGCACTTCCATTTCAAGCCGGGCAGACGACCTTCATTATGTAAATTGTAAACGAAATTTAAATAATCATCTGCAATTTAAATGCACAGCAACACTTTGAGCCAAGCCTCGACAATTAATCGTTGCCCTACCCGCGCCTGTCCATGAAATATGCCAAATGTGCGCCTTATGTTCATTTTCTATTTTAAGACAGATAATATATATGGCTGGGCTGTTAGCATTAACTGCCTAAGCATATTTCTCTCTCACTCTCCTCTGTGTGTGTGCCATAAATAATTATTCATATTTGTATAAAATACACACAAAATTTAATTAAAAATTTTCCCCTACCCAATCCCATTCCCAATGCCTTCTTTGTCTTTGTTGGTCTGTGCTTCTCTGTATCTTTGTGTCTGTTATACTTATGTATTGTGTACCAGCAGCCATAACCCTCCGCTCAAGAGTTGGTCCAGTGAAGTGCCATGCCATTTTGGCTCATAATAAAATTAAAACGAAATGAAACGAAATGAAAAAGTAATAAAGTCCTTATGGAAAACGCTAGCCAAGCATCTGTTTCTGCTACTTGTGACTACAACGGCGACTACAAGGGACGCAGCTACTGCTGCTATTGCTGCGTTGCTTCTTCATTTCGCATTCAATAGACCCAGGCGATGGGTGACGAAGGATGTGGATGTTGTAGGACTAGAGACATAACAACTACAACGTTTTTTTTTTCGTTGCTGCCAACCCTTCTGTGTTTTGAGTTATATCCTGGAAATGTCAAAAGCGTATCTGCACTTTGAGGAAGGAAGGCAAGCTTATCTACACTCTCTTGGCTTTAAGCACTAGAGCAGGGGTCGGCATTGTGAGCAGAGAAGTTGCCACTGGAAACTGAAAAAATATTTCTAATATACAAATAAAATTACTTTGGAAAATGATCAATTAAAAATCTTTAATTAAATCACAAAATGTTGAAATTTACTTTAAATTTTAGTGTCAACTGTAAAAAATTCGATCTCACTTCAACTTTGGGGGTATCGCATCGTCGACTATGTCCTTTGGCCATATTAATTATGGTCCTCTTCTTTTGTTGTTGTTGTTGCTGTTGCTTTTGTTACTAGTTGATGCGCCAATGGCTTTTGCTTGTCTTTCAGCTTTCGTAGCACAAATTTTTGAATGTTGAAATGCTTGTAAGTGCGTGTCGTCTGTCCGAAGGGGATGTCCCCCCATTGGGATGATGTTGATGATGCTGCCTGCGCATAATTAAGCGGGCTCCGGTCTACGCCTTTTGCTTTTCCTTTTCCTTTTCTAAAATATATATATATATTTGGCCATTGCATTTAAGTGTTTTGCTCGTCGTGAAAACAAAAGGAGAAAAAGGAAAATGATGGCCAGACACTGAATTCATTAAATCATTAGACAAGCGATTAATGAGCGATGTTTTCGCTTTTCAATTTTTGGGCTCGCAACGGAAGTCAAAGCCCAAACAAGTAAATCGGCCGCAGTCGATGCGGCGTCATCGCAAAATTGTTGCAATTACGCCGCACTAAGCCAGAACAATGAGCAGGCAGCCGGAATGGGAATGGAAATGGTAATGGGGAAGCGGGTGCGGGATGAGTGGCCCGGAATTTCCATAAACACAATGGTGAAATGATGCCGAGGGATTGAAATTGGTCGCTGGGCCATGTCAAAGGCAGCGGCAGAAAAGTGACAGTTGCCATGGGGGCAAACGGTTAATGTGGGCGTTTCCTTGTTGGTGGGTGTGGCCGCCAGAAAAGGAGGGTGCATACATTTGCGAGATTTATCGAAATGCCTCATATAGGTTGACAATGGCCAAGGACGGGGAATACAAACGTCACGTCATTCGGGGTGGCAAACGCAGAGATGGGCACGTGATTGGGATTGAAGCACGAATCAGTTACAAAAGTGAGTATAAATTCGGTTTAAAAAAGTATTAACAATTTTTACTAATTGACAATACAATCAAATACTGTATAGGATAAAAATTTAAAAGATAGAACCAGCTGTATAATCCATTTCTAGACCGAAACCAAACTGGAATGCTAATTTGTGTTGGAAAACCTAAGAGCAAACCGAGTTAGGAAATTCAGAAACCAGAGCAGGCCAGATAATTGACAAACTACTACTACGAACTGCTGTTAATGCTTCAGTTTAATTTTTCAACACGCTGCCTTGTTCAGTATTGACCCATATCAAAGAAATAATTCTTCTCTTATTTAGTCTAATTAAGCGGTGGGCAAGCCCTTGCTCCCATACCCCAGAGACTAATTATAAGGCAACTGACGCTAACTAGTCGCTCACGCAATTACGTTCCTATGGAAAGAATAACAAACACAAAATACATGCATACTGCATACTCCTACTTAAATAGTAGCTCTTACTTTTAAAATTTTGAAAATGCGGTGAGTTCATTTGGACAGACAATCGGATATCGGACGGATTTCGACTTGGATGTTGTATATTATTGTACAATTGTGTAGATTACATCAAGTTATCGCAATTATTGAAGTCATTACTATCAGCTGTTCTACCATTTTCATCTTACTTTTGCGATTTACGCACGTGTTTAAATGCCAAAGATAAGGTGATAATAGTAATTTTCTGAGAAAGACTCTTTAATAAAAATATTAACTGATTCTAATTTGCTTTGAACGCTTGTATGATTTATATGGGACACATATGAAGGGCAATTGCGTTAGCTTGAGGCCCAAATTAGAGATTGCAATGAACACACAGAGCTTGTTCGAAAGCAGGGCGACAATTGTTGGAGTAACAGACTGTTTCCAGATATCCATATCTCCTCATCAGACTCACTTCTGGTCTGTGTTCTACAATTTAAACTATCTATTTACAATATTTTGACTTAAATAGATGTAATTTTTAAAATAATGTGAACATAGGAAAGTTGTGCTCTAGATGGGTGCAGCGATTAGTTACAATGAGTATTCATCAATCAAGGGCTTGACAAAGTTTTGCAGCAATCAAATAAAGATTTTGTTCAGGGCAAATAATCAGGGCAAAAAGTCAAAACAATGGCTTACAATAGCCAATCAGAGTCTAAAGACACAAAAACTATTTGCTTGATTCAAACCCCTCGACAGTTTCGCTGTTTTCAAACTGGAGGGTGATAATTTCGTTAATTCCATACTCTAGTTAGAAATGGTATCACTTAGATAACCCAAGATCACAATATTTTAAAAATTAACGAGTCCGAATATTTTGCTTCCAGAAAAATATGTACTTCTTCAGTTTTAATTTATTACTTTCAAGAGAGACAACTTTTCTTGGGGGAATTTTTTTTTAATGAGCCATCTTTGAGGTTTGGGAAGAGATAATAGTCCGAGGGAGCCAACTCGGGCGAATAAGGTGGATGGGACAGTATTCGGAGCCCTAAATCGCGATGCCGAACACGTCAGCAACAATCAGCTGTCAAAACAAAAATAAGAGCTGCATGGCGCTGAAATTTGACACGTTTGCCTAAATATGAATGGACTATAAGTCAACATAAACCATTTTTGCGATAGCAGGGCACTCTAACGTTCAAGGAGGTTACTTTTCACAAAATTTTAAGTTTTATTTTTATCCCCATTATTTGAAAATGATTTTTATTTTTGAAGAACAAATAAAAATTATTTTATAACTTTATTTTAGATTTATTATTTTTTTAATCAAAAATAATCGCTATTTTCAGATTTATTTAAAAATCATTAAATAATTTGTATATCAGATTTTTAGTTTTTTTACTCGAAAAATAATCGGATTTTTTTGTAAGCTTATTATAAAAATAAATATGTTATCTCTTATTTGTGATTTTTATTTTAATTATTTTTAATTTATTTTAAAATCCTTAAATTATTACTCTTAGTTCTGATTTTAATTTTGTTGATCCATAAATAATCGGTATATCTTGAGTTTTATTTTAAAATCCATAAAAAACTCTTATTTGAGATTTTTATTTATATGTTCCAACAAAAATCGTTATTTCGTAAGTTTTTAAATAATGTTAAAAATTAATCGTTATTTTTGAGAGTTATCAAAAAAAAGTCGAAGATTTGTAAATCATGGTGCAAATGGACAGATACGCCATCTGGGATGGGATTGGTGTATTTCTCACCCTCATAGAGTGATTATAAGTGAATGATTTTTTTGATGAAAAAATAAAATATAATCGTTATTTTCGATCCCTGGTTGAAACCGCAAACAAATTTTTAATAAAAATTTTAAGAATATTTCGTTTTTGTGTGTAATTTATTTAAGTACAACAAATTCTTAATTCCAACCACGACAATTAATATTATTACATATCTAATATTATGCTAACTATAAAAAAATTCTAGAAAACTCGTTTTAAATTCAAGTACAAAATTTCATTCATGGAGTACGAAATAGAGTTACAATGTAATGCCAAAAAAAGTATGCATTAGACAATGGACAATAAAAAATCGTAGCTAAAGAATTTAAATGCTTCTTTTCTATGTACTCATATTTTTTTTAAAGAATGTATTGCAGGTTGACTTTAGAATTCTTTGGACTTCGGCAAAAATTATTATGTGACATATTTTTGTTTGAAGATTTAATTGGGATTGACTTAAGACAATTACGACCTATTAGGATGATCAAAAAGATCTTAAAAAGAGTTGAAATATACTTATAAGATTTATCCCAATCTCGGGATTGAAAAATGTTACCTAATATAACAACTTTGTACTGGAATCAAGTATGACTTCGTTTAAATTTGATTCAGATATAGAATTTTTTTTTTTTTTTGGAGTACATACTGTTTTCCATCATCACCTTTGATCTATGTAAAGAAGTAAAGATTTGTTTTGCCAGTTTCGATTCTGTTGGGATTAACCTCGTGATTTCTCCACTTAATTGGGTCATCTCTAATTTGAGATTTAGGGCTAGCCAAAACTGTTGTCAACGCAATCAGCCGAGCAGTTGTTGCTGATTTTGTTGTTGTTGTTGTTGCTAGTCGCAACTGAGAAGCCGCATGAGATGAATGAGTGCGTCATGCCGTTGCCGTTGCCGCTGCCAGCATGTTGTTGTTATTTTTCTTGTAGAGGTTTGAGTAGATTGCAAATTGAATTGTTGGCAACACGTGACCATGCGGAAGCTGCCGGTTGGCTACCATGTCAATAAAGTCAAAATGAATGACAGGATTACAAACAGTCTACACATACAAGTGGCAGGCGGACAGCCGCGCCAGACGGGCCACGTTGATGAATGGCATATTAAAAAGTTGATACAAAATGTTTTCAGGGTTGACCGACAAGCGAAAACGCAAAATGTAATTTGCGTAAAATGAATGCAGAAGAAGCGGGTGGGAGGGGAGGGCACACACACATTTCGCACATTTGTCTAGTGGCTGGCGCAATCAATTCCCAAATCGCATTATACTTTGCCATCGCATCGACAGCAAGAAGCAGCACAGCTTCTGCTTGGCAAATTGCTTGGTGGCATTCGCTGGACTGAAGCGCATTTGGCATTTTATGTGCGTCAACATCAGCAAGTCGCCAAGTGCATTGCGTGCCAAATAGTTTACGTGTCAGAGCCACAGCCGGAGTCTAGTTTATGGCGCCGCCTGCTGTTGCAGCTGGGTGTTGCAGCATCACGGGCTGTTGTTCACACGAAAATTTTGCTTAGCATGCAAATGGCTGACTTTTGTCAAAGTACTTTTCCAGTCGTCGTCGTCGTCGTCATCATGAGAGACTTTGTTGCCTCGACTTTGGTTAACAAAATTTTTGGTTTCAACATTGTTGCAGTTGGGCCATAGGATGCACTGGGAAAAAAAAATTAAGTGTTTTGTTCTAGAAAATAGTCGAGTTTAGGTTTAAAATTCTCATTTTGGTTTTAGAAAAAAAAAATAATTTAAACCTTTACAGAAAAAGGGTAAAGAGCTTCTCTTTTTAGGAGTGTAACTTAGGGTGGCTTCTGTCCGCTGCTGTTTGCCTTAGCACCCCAAATCACACATCATTGACATCACTTCCATTGTCTCCCTCTCTCTCTCTCACTCTTTCTCCATTTTTTTATTTGTTCAGCCAAATCGCGTTGTATAATTCATTTGCACTTCTTTCAACAAGTTTTACAACAATTTCCTGAATATTTCATTCGTTTTGTGCAATTTTTCTGCTCGTTCGTCACTTTTCTCGTTGCCACTAAACGCATTCATGAATAATGCAACAATCTGTGGGGTGGAAGTGGAAAACTGTCATAGATTCCCATATGCTTATGCCTGGCTTTGTGGTCGCCAGTTAATAGCTTTAGTTTAG
Organism: Lordiphosa mommai; assembly: GCA_018904225.1. Classification (NCBI taxonomy): domain Eukaryota; kingdom Metazoa; phylum Arthropoda; class Insecta; order Diptera; family Drosophilidae; genus Lordiphosa; species Lordiphosa mommai. Next base: position 6,254 of record JAEIFT010000622.1, on the reverse strand, counting down.
TTTTTAGTCAATAAATGGAATCGTAAATAAGTTAATCGTCTAATTGTTATGGCTTTTATATTCATGAAATGCGGTGTAAAGTTTATCAGAGTTGGACATACATATATATTAATGAATGGCGTCTCTTAACTTGTATAATTTTAAGATTTTAAGATTTAACCGTGTTTGTACTCGGATGATGATGAATTTAGTCAATAAAGAGCCTTTTAATGCTTCGACTATCGTAAGCTTAACGAGTATCCGCAGAATTCTGGACACCCAAAAGAAGTGGCCATCGAGAAAATCGTCTATCCGTGATTTTATAATATCCATGTACATTTCACGCAATAATGGGTGCCTCGATGGCTTACGACAGACAACCTGTTTAAGCGATGATCCAATTCATTTTTGGTCACAGTTTACAATACCACCTTAAGCTAGGAACTTAGACACCAACAACATTCTCGCTGCCTATCTACTTACATGGCTCTTAGAATGCGATCTGAGAATTTTCTCAAAGCATTTTAAGAGGCCCAACTCGGATGCCGAAAATGCGCTCGTAGAATGTGCATGGGGCTGCACCAAGAAAAAATCCGTTCTAAAAGTACCAAAGAATCATGAACATTCTTTGACAAAAGTCTATCAAGCACGCTTGTTCTCAAATCATGAACATTGGGGTACCTGTTTTCATAGAACATTTTGGGCTTGTTTCATGAACATTTTGTTCTTATTTATAAAAAAAAAATGTACCTAATTTTGGAACACAGCGAAATCATTGGGATGGTGGGTATAAGCAGAAGCCATCATCACAGAGAGTCTTAGTCTGTCTTACAACGGTTTTGGGGGTTCCCCCTTCTCTTCTAATAGGGCTCACAAAGCGCTGGATATGCTCTCCTCTGCTGCTGGTCACGCACACAACCTTACCAGCTTATATATTCCTCTCCCCCGTAAGAAACTGACATTGTTTTTACTCATTGAAGTTATTCAATTCAAAATTGAGTAAAGAAGTAGACTTTCTCTAGTTATCAATCAAATCAAACGGGAACAGCAGTAGCCATTTTTGACTTGAGCTCTGAAAGAAATACTACGTGGCTCTGCTGATTCCATACTTCTTAAACTATGCGGTTTATATATGCAAGAAAGATAAGAATTTATCTATATCTGACTACTATCTTATTTGCGTTGGCATTCTTAAATTTACAAAAATAAATGTTTAAAGAATGATGGTGCAGCTTTTAAAGAGCTTAATTCTAAAACCGTCCATCGTCAAAACTAATGTGAACCGTCTTTGGGGTACATTCTTACACCAGCACATTTGTATGAGAATCAATAAAATTCAAAGGGATTTTTTATTTTTAATTTTGTTTTACATAATTTTGTTTTTTTTAGAACTCACACAACGCCCGTTTTTCTATATTTATTGTGTTCAGGAAATCGCTAGAGCTTTTGAAATCAGATCTTTCGAAAAACATCTAATCCAAATATAGGTGTTCCTGAAATGCGATAGTTTTTTATATTTCGGACTTAAATTCGGAGTTGTCCGATCCGACTGGTAGACATTTGAATATTGCAATAAGAAGGACGTTGGCAAAAAAAAATTTTTTTTTTGAAAATGTGGCGTATGCGCATTTCGTGCCCCAAAAAGTAGGCAAAATATTGAATATGTGGCGTATGCGCTATGCGGGCCCTACAAAGTAGGCAACACTTTTGTGAAATCTTAAATAAAAGCCAAAAAAAATACCAAGAATAGAAACTAATCACTCGATAAAGATTGTTTAATATTAATAGAGGACACAAAGGGTTCATGCAAAGATAGTTGATTCTAGAGAAATTCAAAGATATTGGTATAATGTTATAGGCAAATCTACGAGCAACATATAAGGCTCATTTTGAGTCAAATTCCTGACATTTTCAAGGCAAAACATTTGTAATTTTCTGGCATTTGTCATTTTATGACCCAATGTTAACCTAGCATAACATCTTACATCTTGTAGCAAAAAGGGCCATTATTGTATGTAGTCTTATAATAGAGGTCGTATTCCATCCAAAACTACAAAGCACATAAGCGTGGCTCTATTTTTGGCCGCTATACGACAAAGTTAAAAAGGGTCAATTATTTTTAAATTTTGTACGCACCTTCAAAATTTTTTAAAAATTATTTACGGCCTTAAATACATTTTTTTTTTAATGTAGTCGGAAAGTACGGCTTCCAATCTTTACCATCGTAACACACTCGATTCTCATGGAGGCCGACATGTGGAACTTGTTAGTGGTCATGAGACAATTCGGTAGTTGTGGCTTCGATTCGGCCTTGGAACATCTAATATTTTTATTTTCTTTAAAATTATTTACACCTAAGGTCACCTTTTACCATATATTGGATCCAGCTAAAAAGTATGTATCCAAGAAAAAGCTTCCCAAACAACTTTGCCGTTCGGATTTGGCGTTAAACTGTAGCTTCCTTTCTCTTGATCGAAAATTAAACGACACATGAACCAAGAGATTGAGAGAGCTTGGCCTCAGGGGCTGTAAAGCCAGCTATCTTTAGTTGCATGAAAAATACTAGGGACAACAAGATCAAGAACTCATAACCAAGATGTGCTGGTAAGTTAGGCCCAAAGAATCGTTGTGCGGGAGATGGCACCCATCATGGCTGCTTTTTAATCGCCACACATTTATCACAGTTGTCACTTTTTAACTCGCGAGCCACTAAAGCCACCAAACACTACCAGACTGCAGGTAAGTTTACTGAATTAAATTTGTATTTCTCACCGTCTGTCTCTCTCCCGCTAATAAATTCCTATTAACCAGAGTCTTTCGTAGTGTTCTCATATCTATTCTCAACCTAAACTAAACTAACTTAATCATCATCTCGTGGCCTGTCCTCTCAGAGTATCCTTTCCCTTTGGTTCCATCATAACTCATACTTTTAAAAGACTTTCAACAACTTTTTGATACACTAACCATTTTTGCCCACACAAGTAAGTACCAGTTGCTTAACACCTGAGCTGAGTCTCAGTTGGCTCAATCCTTAAAGCACAGGAACAATTTTCAATGTCTGTGCAGTGCTTGGGCTTTATTTATGTCCCGAGCTTGACTTAATGACCTGTCCCGGATGGTGGCGGATGGTGAGGAAGAGGGGCAGGGGGGAGGGTTTGATAGTGGTGCAGGCGAAGAAAGACAAAGCGAGCGGTTAAGTCAAAAGGCGTTGAAGGCACTTTATGAGCTGGGGTTGGTCAGCGCTCGCCTGGACAATCACTGAGCAAATCCTGGCCATTGAAATCAATAAAAGTTAACGGCTTGTGCCGGGCCAGCCGTCGCAGCCGTCGACGATTGATGTGCCATAAAAGTCGCAATTGAGGCGCACGCCCGCAGTGAACGAACGGCTTCTCGGTTGACCAAGGCGAGGGAATTGAGTCGGAAGTGCGTCATCATAAAAGCTTTCACGGCAACGTCGACTGGAAAACTGGTTATTGTGGCGCATAATTTATCATTTAACTGCTTAATAGTTCCGTTATATTGAAAATTGTATAAAAAAGGTCAATAAATTGCGCCCAAACTAATGGCCAGCCCCAGCTCCCTGCTCCTGTCTGGCTGTATTTGCTTTGCTCTTTTATATGGCTGACTCGTTCGTCACACTTTTGACTAATGGCCAGCCGGATGTATTGGCTCTGGTGTGAGGATGGGAGGGAGGGGCGTGACAAATTCACCTGCCAAGCAGTTTGCGGATATTTATGATTTGGCCACAAGATGACTTTACTTCTTCTTCTGCTCTGTCTTAGCTTCGCACCTAAAATGCGCAGACCTGCTGCTCCCAACTCCCCATTAAATGATGTGTTGTGTAATCTATGGACAGTGCGACAAGTCAATTTTGTGTCTGTCTGCGTGTGTTTTTTTTTTCTTCTTTTTTGGCTCCAAAGTTTGTTATTATGGCAGTTGACGAAATTTATGAACTACACATCCGTTTTGCTGCTTTTCTGTTTATTCGGCTGCAGCTTCCGCTTTTGCTTGCTTCGATTCACATTTGCCATTTTGAGGTTAAGTTGCACGTGCACCACATACCAAACGAGGCGTGTCCTGACACCTGTGTGTGACTTCTGACTGTGTTTAGTAATTCAGTATTTTTCGGCAAAGTTTCTTTCGATTTGTGTACTTAACCCTTATGTGTGACAAATTGCACGAACATGTCGATCGAGCCAAGCACATGCTTTCATTTCTTTTAACTAAAATTGAGTGTGATTTAGGGAGCACCTTGGCTGTTGCTACTCCTGGGCGTCTTCTGACAGCTTGGAGATTGGTGTGGCATTATATACTGGTCGTGGTATGAATGAAATCGTTAAGGTTTATAATTTTTCAGAATATTATTCTTTTAGAAACGTCAAGTTTCTGTTTCTTTGGCATATATTCCAAACTCATGGGACTTTATTAATTCCATACAACTCAAGGCATTCAGCAAAAGCTGTTTTTGAATCATTTACAAACGGTATCGTAGGTAAATACTGAACTTGGTTTCTGAATTGACTTAATTAAGGCTGCAAAGATTCAAAATTAACCAAAAAAACTGTAGGTCAGAAATCGTTCTGTTCAAAAATACTCCAATTATCTATTTTTCTTCATAAATAACCCACCTGGAAAAAAACATTCATATAGAAAAACATTTTGTTAAGACATTTTTTTGTTTGGAAAATAAAACGAAAAAAATTAATATATCGTAATTTAGAAATTTATTTTAAATATTCTCGAAAATTCAAAGTTTCATGTCGTAAAGTGCTATAAGAATTAAACCGGAGTCGGCCAAATGGCGAAGGCAGAAAAATGTGATTGTGTAGGTAAGTACTGCGATCGACAGCCGACTTAATTGCAAAATAAAGTTTTGCTGTGCTTACCGATTCATTCAGCCATGACATTGGCTCGCGACTGTGTGAAAAACAGGAAGGCGCTCGGCTACTAGTAGATATGGCTTAGCTGGGCCGAATTAATCCAAAAAGCTAACTACAGATGATTGCTCGTGATTGTGGCTAACCAGTAGTCTTGAGCAAAAAGCTTATCAAAAATGATCTGGGTGGTCTTTGAGACAGTTCTGTATAGGCAACCAGTTCGTTTTGGTTTAAAATTCATAAATGAATTCATAACACAACTACATGATCTCGAGCCGGCAAAACTCGCTATATGTAAAGTAACTCTGCAGTTTTTTTATTATCAGGGTGCCCATTGAATGCGTATGAAAGATCAGACACCAATACATATGAAGAATATAATTCCTTTTTTTAACAAAATCATTCGTAAACAACAACAAAATTTACGTTGGCTCGCACTCAACAACAAACTTGTCGCTATTTTGAAGCAGCCACAGGCAGATAAAATGAAGATGTCGCTGTTTTTGCTTGAGCATAATTAAATGAGCCCTTCGAGTTGGGCAACCCTGATTTATATTATTGATTAGCATTTTGTCCGTCCGTCCGGCTCTCCGTTTGAAGCAATGCTATCTCACGCAGTCTAGAAAAAAATTACGGAACCGGCCGTATCGGTTGACTTGAACAAATATAGCTGCTTTATAAATGATCGGTCCGAAGACGAGACTTTATTTTTTATTTTTTATATAATTAATAAATAACACAAATCAAAATAATCGAACCCGGAATTCCAACATTTTTCGCACTTCGAACCGAACTTTAAACCGAATCACATGAGAAGAAATAACTGAACCTATTCTTATGCCGAACCTAAACTTTTGGTTTAATAAAACTAAAAACTAAAGAGTCTTATTAAAAGTTCTGGAAAGACTTATAAAGCTAGTGATAAAATTGTTACCTATAATAGTCTCTGTTTTTAAGATTCTCGATTGCACAGTTTATTAAATGATTCAAAAGCAAAAAATCTCAACGAGATGTATTTGTCGTGAGAGGAAAATGCACTAAGACTCTCCAGTTCAACCCCAATGCTGTGATTACAACTTTCCTAGCAACTCAACTTCCTGTATAAATATCTGGACTTTTCTAGGGTCTATGTTTCTTATGATGTTGGATGTTGGCTATGTTTTCTTTTAGGTTGTTGAATCTGCGCCTCGTAAGATCATCGCAGTGTTCTATTACTTCTTCTACAGTATCTGCAAATTTGGGTGTTAATTATTCCTATCTTGTACAGGAAGCTCCGCAGTCCTGCAGTGACCCGTGAAGAGCCCTGGCACGATCCTGAGGCCATTTTTTCATTGTTGGATATATTTTTTAATTTTTATTTTTTTGGTTACTTACGCTAGTCTCCGCTACCTGGTCCTT